>CM031234.1:721693940-721928720 GCA_018340775.1 Taxus wallichiana var. yunnanensis | reverse complement strand
GTAGTTCAAAAATTGGCACAAAAATCTTGATATGAATCAAGACATGGGTAATGTCATAAGGAATGTATTTTGGAAAAGAAACATTTGCGAGAAAGATTGACAAACTCATCGGATGTCACAAGATTTTTCACATTTTGGGCATGGGTGGAAACACCTATTCTACTTGAGAGAACAAGGCCTTTACAAGATGCATCTTTCTTCAGATTTTCTTTTGGGACATTGGTGAGAACTGAGGTTTTTGGTTTGTCTTAAGGCCCCGCCCATTTAACATCTTTACTTCTTGTGTTATACTCTTTTTGTTTGGAAACATAAGCATTTAGTAACATATTTTTATCCTCTTACGATAGGATTCTTCCATCATACTTCTTAATCATTAGAGCTCTCAGGTACTCAAAATAATTATTAGTAAGTTCAAAATCTTGTACCATATCTATTTCTAAAGTATGAGAGGGAGGAAGAAGAGGTACTTGGTGTATGTAAGCCTAGAAAAATCTAAGCAGTTTTTGCACTTATTACTTCATTTGAAGTTTCTCCATGTTGTGATCTTATAGAGCAATCCACCATGCATGCATCATCAGTGTTATCATCATCATCAGCTTCTTCAGCTTGCTTATTTACTTCACATAGCAGGTGGGTTAAGAAACATTTATCACGCCAATCAATTTTATTTCTCTCTTCAACAACAATAACTTTGGCATTTAGAGGATCAAGCACTACTCTATTTTCCCTAGCTTACGGTTGTCTAGTTCCCATGGGTCCTTTACCTCTTTCATCGGATCTCTAATCATTTCTAGGATGATTTTCAAATCCACCTTTCCTTGTCCAATTCCTTTCTTTGCCTGGCTAGCTTGTAAGAGATTTATTTGACAACTTTGGCGAAGTCTTTACAACTTCCTTAAGATCCACAACCTTACTTGATTGAGGCTTCTCTTGATTGACTAGGTTAATACCTTCACTCTTAGGAGGCTTACCAACTACTTTTATATTATTTTCAATCTACAAAGACATGGTGAAGGCCTACATCAATATTACTAGGTTCTTGTCTCTTAGATAATAGGTAGCTTTCTTATCAAAACAATCGAGTAATTTATCAAAAAGAAACATCACTTGGCCCTAGGATCGTAGGTAGCCTATTTAGGGTATTATTGAACCTTCTATTGAAGTCATGAACATACTCATTTGGATTCTTTTTTATATTTTCAAATTTTGATAAAAGAAACCTAGGGTCTATTTTATCTCCAAACTGTAATCTAAAAGTGTTCTTCATTTTACGTCCAATAATCAATGGAATTATTTGGTAAAGTTTTATACCAATCCATTTCATCTTCTTCTAGAGCATGGATAAAAAATTTAATGTACACATCCTCAAATTATATTTCAAATTCCTCCATCATATTGACAAAAATATTTAAGTGATAATCCCTGATTAATGGAATTATTTCATTGAAATTTAGGTAATCTATTTCTAACATCTTGGGCCACAACATTTGGATATCCATCCATACCTCGAAATCTATATGACAAAAAATTTGAGAACAAACAGAGGAATGCAGGTCCGGGGGCTAGGCCATATTGTTTTTGGGAGGTGATATTATAGGAGAAACAAAATGATGAGGAGTGAGGGTATGTGGGGCACATGAATACAATTCTCAGAATGGATGTTCTCTCATATATTTATTTCTTGGAAGATCCTATCAAATTTTTAGAATACGAGACATAATGAGATCGAAACCTTTTAAATACAAAAACAAGGACCCTTTCTAATTGGAGAATTTAGATTTACAATGAGACTCACGATTCGAAGCACTTGAGGAAGTATTGCGATCTTCAATCACGGTTTGATTATTTTCACCAATGGAAATATCTTTTCTTGATGCTTGATCTCCAACAACCTTCCAAATTATTCTTCCTTTTGAATTAGACTTTCCAAAATCTAGAAACAAGCTTATAATAGGGTTCTTGGTGAAGAAATATATTATTCCTTCCATATTTGTAGAGATGAATGACAAATATTACGATATATGTTAAGATCTTGGTATTTATTAAGAATTTAAATAACACGGAGTCACAACTAAGGATTTTCACCTTAGTTTATGAAAATGCACTATGAAAGACCTATCAAATGTCTGCATCAATACAAGATTCATGAAAATATTTCAAGATCTTTTCTTCTTCTACCCAAATTTGTCAATGATGATACAACGTTAGCGTAATAATTGTATAATTTGGAAATATTGCACTCAGAACTTACAACTTTGAACAATTCTTACAGATATGAGCGGATAAGGATGTTTCAAAAATGTATTTTCACTTATATCATGTAAGAAACAGTACCATGGTTGGTGTGTGTACACCTTTGTTCAAAAATTCCTTGAAACAGCACCATAAGTGTTGTTTAGAATAAATAGATCCTAGAGCTCAAATAATCCCGACAACGGTGCCACGATTGTTCGTATCCAAATTTTTCTCCTATTCAAGCTAAGTAGTATCAAAAAAATTATATGGAGCTTAAAGACAAATAGATCATGATGTATGTCATTTTGTAGCAGGGGACGAGATATAAGCTGGGCCTTTGTCACTCGGATTGTGGAGAGATGGATAACACCTTCAAGAGGATTTGACCTATCCTCAATGCTTTAGGCCGTGCCTTTCAACCATGGTGAGAGGACCCGTAGTGTAACCTTTGTTTGATTAAGGGGATGGAGATATCCTTTTTTGTAAAAATTTTATGAATAAAACCTTGGGAAAGTATGATCAATACTAAATATTTAACTCTTAAGTCTTGTCACTTCTAAAATATGCAAATACTTTCAAAACAAAGCGAAGGTTACTAAAGACATTATAGAATCCCTGATTGCTTATGCATATTTTAGTTGTAGAATTTATACATTTGTGGACACACGGGAAAACATGGGTAGTTTAGGATGGATTCATTATTTTTGAACAATTTTGGTGGGAGATTAAGCATGATAAAGTTGATTATACCAGATCTTTGAGAGACTTCACAAATTTGGGCGCTAAATGAAAAATTACTTCGAGAATAGATAAGATATTCCTTCAAGTAGAAGGTGTGCATCAATGGAGGCCCAAATATGAATGGTTTCACACAATCTCCAAGAATTTAGCATGAAGGATTGAGCTAAAGACTAAATAAAACATCAACGACCCACGGTTCCTCACTCCTAAGATACACTTGAAGACTTATAGACAATTTTTATCAACAAATGACAATGAAGTGATTTTAAATTGTTTATCTCATTGCAAGATGAAGGCTCTTCTTGAAATGAAATTTCATAAGCCACTTAACTGTCACAGGATGAGATCCTGTGTGATACGGAGGGAATTTAACACAAGATTGCAATAGGAATAAGAAAAACTATGTGTAGACATTCTAAAATAAATAAGACACAAATTTCTGCAATATTTATTCCGATTAACTAAAAATTGATTAAATTCATCTGCATGGGAAGTTTCTTTGAGCAGGTCTCGAGCTTACATCAATGCCTATACACTCATGAACTTGACATGATTGAAACTTAAAACACGGGATATTAACGGGTTCTCGAATTGGTATCTCGGGAAGACAGGATCGCACAAATTTTCTCTTAAGAATTCAGCCCCCATCCATTTACAAGAGTATTCTAATTTCATTAATACATTTAACTCACTTACTCATCCCATTTTTTTCCCTAAGAAAGAATAATATTTGAGGACCTTTTCTTGTTACCAATTTGCCTCGAGAAAGTTATGTTTGGAAAATTCACATCCGAAAGCTTCTGGTGGACCAATTATGAACTGATCACACTTCTTAGACCCTTTACTAATGACTAGGATGCCATGCCATAACCTTTTCTATAGTCATTTTAATCATTTTGATTACGTCATGTGAGAAATCCCCAATTTAATCATTTTTCGAGGCTCTGTATAGCTAGATCTGACGAGGTAATCCTTTATGCTCTCGAGGACACACCTTTTTCATCTTTTCACTGTAACCTTCATCATTTCTTCCTTTTCTCTCTCTTTCCTATGCAACTCTACCCCACATCAATCTTCTCGGTAATTCATGTTTTTGTAAGTGCCAGGTAATTCCAACTTCAAAATATCAACCTTAAAAATTCTTTGACTCATAAATTAAGTCATAAATCCATTCAATGGCACTTTGCAGACAAAAAGACAAGGAATTTCATCAAAAATGATGAAAAACAGTGTGTATTCACATCTCCAGGAGTCTTGGAGCAAAAATGGTAGAAAAATAGGTGAAATGCACAACAACCATTGATTCTGCCCCTTCTCAACTCTAGATTAGAGCCTTCCATGCATTTCCTTGGAGAAAATGCAAAGGAGAATACATGGCCAATTTTCCAAACAAGCGTGGGCCTTCCATGTGCCCTAGGCCTAAGAAAAATGCCTTTTGGCCTTTGAAAAATTCTCGGTAGAAAAGTAGCCAAGCGAAGCCTCCACATGTCTCAATGGTGCATTTTGAGATGGTCCCCAAAAATGGAAACCGAAGCAGGCACGGTCCTTCCACGTGTCCTAGGCCTTAGAAAATTGCTTTAAAAATTTTAAGTATAGAGTGGATCGGCATAAGCCTTCACATGTCTCCTGTTGTAATTCTTATGGTGGGACCCGAGGTGGATCCTTGAATGAATCTTTGACCCTCCACATCTCCATGGTCCACAAAAAAGCTGCACTGGCCACATGAAAATAAAGTTACACTATGGATCTCTATGAGTAAGCGAGGATTAGTATGTTACAAAGTGTCTCTTTTTGGACCTTGTTCAAACTCTTACTCTAGTTCGTATCTTGTCTCACAATTTATACCTTTAACTAATCAGTTCTTCATTGCAAGGCTTTTAAGATACATTCATATCATTCTTCTAGTTTGTTAGAACATCCATGTGTATAAGATTACTTTTTTGCCATGTTTTCGGACACCTTTGTCACCTTTCACAAAAACAACCCTTTCCTTCCTTTCTATCATTTGCTTTTAGGTCAACTTATCTTTGGGGGCATTATTTCTTCTTCCCAGAACTTCATTGGTTTATGTTCATCATCACGTTGAACCTATCCATAATGGCCTTGTGTCCTACTTCTACTTGTGAATATTTTTCCTTTGAATACTCCCACCTTATTTTGGGGAAATTTTGCATCTTCACCTTTCTCGTACGCACATTGCATTATGCCATTACACATGCCATCTATCGCTAAGCGAATCCATGCTTCCTTGTATTCTGTGCATGCTTAGTTTTGTGCTTTAAGCTAAGTTAATGAAAAATATAGACTAACACCTAGTAGCCTAATTAACAAAGCTTAAAACAAAGTACAAAGCACCACCAAGATATGAATTAAGTATGGTTAGACACTAACATTTATCATATTTAAAGATTTAAAACTATATGCTAAATGTCTTAATCCTCTTTTCTCTTAATTAATAACAAATAAATGAATAGACCTATGTAAACTCCATGATAATCAAATAGGTTTCTCTATGATATTCCAAGAACCTAAGAATGGGGGCTTATCAAAGTTGGGCTACAAGACCCTTTGACACCTCCCATATGACCTAAGCACTTTAGGCTAGAAAAGAGGCTTAACTCTCCAAGTGGTGAACTCTCAAGAAAACAAAGGAAAGATTTTAGTCTATTTTTATATACGCTTTGATTTTTCTTCTCAAGAAGTTTAGGTGTAGGTATAAGGGTAGAAAGAGGGCTCCTTATATAGCCCAATGGATAAAGGAAAAACTTCATCCCTTTTCATATGGGATAAAAGGTAAAACAAGATTAGGAATGGATAAGGTTGCTTTATAAAGGTAATCTTACTTTAGAAGGGTTTAATTTATACTTAGCAAGTCATGGGAGTTGGGGGGGTGTTTTAATTAATCAAAGGTGATTAACTAATAGGTAAATGTAAGCTTATAGAAGCTAATTAGAGGAATATTAGTATGATTTAGGCTATTATAAGGGGGTATTGAATCAATTAAATATTGATTTATCGGTTAAATGAAAGGAAAGTTAATTAATTAATAATAATTAATTAGTCTAGATAGAAGGAGTGATTAATTAATGGAAGGTCGTTAATTAGGGTATTTTTGGATAGGCAACTTAACTAATTAGCGTATTGTAATTAATTAATGATGATAAGAGAGAAGATGAGTGTTTTTGAAGATATGTCACCAATTTGCAAGAAGGAGATAATTAGAGCAATTTAAGTACTTAAATTGCTTGGGCATAATTATGGGTGTCTACATCTTTTACATAGTTTGAAAACTTTCAAAATCAACAAAAACATTCAAATATGTTAGAAAACTCATAAACATTCAAATATTTTAGAGAACTCAAAAACATTCAAATATGTTAGAAAACTCAAAAAAATTCAAATATGTTTGAGATAACTTCTAAAAATATAAATCATCCTACAAAAAGTCACTATTTGGTTTTCACTTGTTCATGTGCATGACTCATGGATCATCTTGATCTACCTCCACCAACAAAAGCTAAAGTGCTTACTTTTTCTATTCTCACGGGGCACAACAAGTTACCTTGTATTGTTTCATAGTGCACATTGATTTATCATCGGACCCATGTGTCGGCCGTTATTCCCCTTACATGTATCCTTTCTTAGGCAACCATCGTCAACCCTTGTTTGTAATTCAAATAGGTTGGAAATGAAGCTTGATAAAAGAATATTACATTATGTTTCTTTGTTAGGTTTCACTTGTTTACTTTCTCGTATTTCAATACATTATGTATGTTGTATGGAGTTAGGCATCTTTTACTTTATCATATTGCATTGCATTTTTATGTTACATGGAGTTGGTATTTTTAGTAATGGACATTTGTTCGTATATGGCTTTTCATGTCGTATTACACTTTTCTTCATTCTTTTTAATAAGGTTCAATGATGAAGATCACTAGTAATATGCTGAAAATTAAAGTTGTTTAAAAGGAAATGGATGGATGTTAGCTCATTCCCCTTCCTCATTCTCCTTTTCTTTTATATCCCTTTTCTTCTTCTTCACACTATTCTTTCTTTTGTTCTCTTTCTATCATATATTTTGATCTTTGATTGAGTTCTTGATCATCCCATTGAAAATTGAGGGGGCATCCTTCATTCTACTCATTTTTTTCTTCTATCCATTCAAATTTTTCTTGTGTTTATTTTTTTCTACTTTCTTTGAAGTGACATCTCTTACGTCACCCCAAAGAGGGAAAATGTAGACACCTAATTTGTCTTACACTTAGCATTTCATCTTATCCATTCAATTAATGACACTTTGTTAATTCCCCATACTTCGCTCCATTTTTGCATGCCCATTCACAAAACTCTTTTGGTCATATTCTTCCCATATACAATTTATTTGGCTAAAATCTCTCTTATTAGCTAAACATTCCTCCTTTCAACCATTCAAAACCTCCTAGTTCTCTCTAGACCACTTCTATTGGCTTTGTAGGTGTGTATTAGTCACAATTGATTATCCACACCCCTCCCAACTCTCAATGAGTTTCTAATCACTTGTTAATCAAGTTTAACTAGCCTAAAGCAAGCTTAACTAAGGCTAAAGCATGTTTATCCTAATCTAATGTAAAAGTGATTTTTGAGCTTTAGTCCGACATGCACCCAAATTAAAAACTCTCCCAAGTGGAAAACTATAAATAGAATGGTCACCCCTCCCTCTTAGCCCTACACCTTGTCTTTATAACAAAAATCTCTCATATTTTCAGATCTTGGCATTAGAAATCATTTGTGATATCTTTTAGCTATTAAAAATTTGGATCTTGGCCATACTCCATTTTTAAGATATCCCCATCTTGCATCCATCCATTCCAAATATACTTAGTAAGGGAAGATCTAAAGCTTGGCCATGTAGCCAACTTAGAGAGATCTCTTCACTATGTTTGGGAGTAAACAACACATAATTTGATTGCTTAGAATCTAACTAGGTTCACTTTCATTAAGCTTTCATGGAGTAGAGAGTAGTATATATGCTAGGGTTTGAATGTTAGTTTCAAATTTATATATGCATAGATAGTTTCTTGTTTAGCTCTAATCTTATGGTGTATGGATGAGTTTAGTCAAGCTTGATGTTCTTTAACCTCATCCTATAAGCCTTCGCAAACCTTTACATTGCATACAATACTATTGATAATTATTTGAGATAGCCTCACTTTGATTTTCCATTCACGGGATGAGAGAGACTTTAGATGCTAAAACCATTGTGAGTTGGTGATAAAATGTTTGAAGGAGGCTGATGACATGGATAATAAAACAATTACATCAAAGTTGTTATGTTTGAGGGAAAATGGGGCATCTGTAAAGCAAGGTCATTGTAATGGCATATGTGCAAGACTCCAAACATATCATTTTCCTTATATGATTTTCATTCATTATATGACTCATAAAACAAACCTAGCTTACAAACAATTGGAAAATTTAAACTTATAGAAAAATTTGAAGACCTTGTTTGAGAGGTGCATGTTTATTTCTATTGTAGTCCTAAAAGGATCATGGAAATCAAAATATTTATATAAGGAATAAAAAATGTGAGTAAATTATTAAAAGATGTTGACACTAATTGGATCTCATTATACAAACCGGTTCATAGGGTGTATGAAGAGTATTATTCCTTATTAGGAGTGATTTTGATAAATCGTATGCAAGTGGATAAGGCCCAGGATTTGATACATCATTCAAATGATATATATTCATTGCTAATTTTGTGTTGTATCATTCCCATGTTGGAATAAATTCATCATTTAATTAAACAATCACAATAATGAATGATCTATATTGTTGATTTTTCTAGTTTGAGGAAACAAGTTTGTATGTGAATAAAATATTTATTTTTCAATGAAACTACCTTTATAGGTCCCAAGTTTGATAGTTGGAATGACTTGATAAATAGTTGAAATGAAAGTAGATTTCTGAATCTCAACTTTTTAGGGGAAGTATGTGCTTCTATTTGTGGATATGAGATACCGATGTACATTTAAAAATTAGTATTTAGTAAGGTTGAAAAGAAAATGTCATAGAGGCTCTTGTTTGATAAAATTATATCATTAACAAGGAGAGGTTAAGAGAAAATGCAACATACCTACTAGAAGAAATAAGGTAAATATTTAGAAGGGATGCTTTACTTAAAGAAATGGTTTTAGTAAATCCCACCTTTTGGAATCCTATCCAAAATGAGAGATATGTAGGAATAATACTTTAAGATGTTGAGTCGTGTCGATTCAATATTTATGTAAGCCTATTGATATCAATGGAATTTATATTACATGTATTTTAAGTAAGGACAATTTGATTGATCAATCTAATGAATTCACATCTACAAATATTCAAAAATTGAAATGTTTGGATAATCCCTTAGAGTATGGAGAAATAACTCGACTATGGAAAAAATGGGTTATCTACTATTTTACAACAAACAATGTCTGCGTTTTTCTCATTGGCTGATCTATGTCAAACAATGATTTTGGGTTCAGATGAAGATGAGAGAATTTTAAATTCCTTTGCATTTATAAAGTCAAAATTGCGAAACAAGGTTGATTTTTTTAAAAAATTGTTTGAGAATTTATACATCATGGTACGAAGTGGATAAATTTCCCTATGATAGGGCTCTAGTAGTATGGAAGTCAGTTAATGAAAGTAGAGGGCTGAAAACAATGGCACATATATAAAAGATGACCCTATTGAAAAAATGGACTATAAATGAAGAGAGATTTAGTCTCAAAGATCTGGTGAATCAAGTGATAGAGATGATCTAGGTCCATCAAATTTAAAGCTTCCATTTGTGCATATCCCATGATATATATGTTCATATAATAATTAATATATTCAAATATTCAGAACATTGTTATGAATCTCTGGTAATATCTTTTTCCTTATTTGTATTTTTTAAAAAACAATGTGTCGATTTGTAGTCTTTGGAATGAAACTTGAAATAAATTACATTGATTAGTTGTAGTATGTACAAACATGAGCATACATCCATCCCAATTTGGAATTAAAGAATGAAATTAACACCTTACTTGAAAACCCCTTGTAAGTTAAAGAACAAATGAAAACCCAACTTTAATCCCATACCAAAACTGAAATCTACAAATTACTGAAAAATAATTAACACTTATCAAACAAGTATTAATAATCACACCATACTTACATGTTCCTAAAAGTAAATCAACAAGGAAAACAATAAACAAACATACAGGAGTTTATGAAATATTTTTGAAAATAAACTCAAAACTTAAATGACAAATTATCTAATTTTGTTTAGGAATGGGAGTCATCCTAGATAGTTCACAGCATTGAAACAAGGTATCCAGCCACCTCCTCAACACATTTCCTATTGATTCAATCTATAATAAGAGAATTCGACTCAATCTATAATCCTATTGATTCCATTTCTATTTTGATTTAAAAAATATCACAAATTCATGTCTTAATGAGTATTTAATATATTTCACATACAATGATGTTGATCTCTTTTCTACAAAGCAAAAACCATGCTTGGTTGCCTATTAAGTCTTAATGCATTTTCATTATTATATAATTTATACCAATAAGAGTTGTGGTGCTTGATTATGAGATAGAATAAGTCTATTTTCTTGAATCAATACTAAAATTAAAATTTAAAAATGACATTATTCCTAATTGAACTTGCTTGAGACATGTCTTATATTAAAAATTTAAGATTTCCATAAATGAAATAATTTTAAACATTAAATTACCCATAATTATATCATCTTTTGTAACATGCTCCACTCTTCATTTGTTGGAATTATAATTTGTTGTCTATCGAGTGACTAACATATACCTTTTTTAGCAATTCATAACTAAGAGTGGAGCTATCTTACTAACTACTAAGGTTATCAATGGTTTAATAAGGTCTAAAACATTTGTCTCATCAATAGATAACTTACAAGGTTATCAATGGTTTAACAAAGTTAAAAATATTTGTCTCATCTAGCTTCTCAGGATTTTGGTTGCTCTCTTGCATCATTGTTCTTTCATCTTCTAGAATGCATCCTTCTTAATGAATTGGTGTGTTTTTATAAAGGCATTGGAAAATATATCTTTGTGAACTCCTATACCTTTCCGTGCAACTCTTGTAATCTTATTTGACAATTATTTAACTATTCATGTAATTCACCTAGTATCACACACTTTCTAATGATATATGATACCTTTATTAAGGCATCAAACCAGTTTTGAATTCCTCTAGACGTCATTTTTTTGTCAACTGAATTTATAGATAGCCTAAAAATATTTCCTTGTTGTATCCTCTCTTAAAGCCATCACTTTTCTTCTACCTATTACGTATTCTGAGAACTTATCGATATTTGTATGTAGATCATCCATGAATTCAAAAACTCTAATAAAATAATCAGTTTTTGGTTTATTTACCCCCAAACATTATACGCCATATTAACTAATTTCTTTTTATAAAATTAAAATATTTTTATGTTGGAAGACTATATGTACCTTTTTACCTTTTCCAATTCCTTTTGCAATATTTCATTTTATTTTTCTCTTCCTTCTACATTCTTCCGCTGATTTTCTCTCTTCATCTAGGCTTTGATCCCATTTTTGGGCATTTCTTTCTCTTCCTTCACAACCTCTTTCAATTCACACAATGTTTTTTCAAATTCCTTATTCTTACTTGTTGTTTCTATAATGTTTTGTTTTCTTCTTCTAGTTCTACATGTGCTTGTTCATTTACGATGAATGTAGTCACGAGGTATATGATTTTATCTTCCTCTCTAACTCACCTATGTTATTAATTGCAACTTTTCATTTTCTTTCTCATTTCCTGAGGTCTACATCTAAGTTTTGAATATTATTATTCAACCTATTTTTCTCCTCTATACCTTTAGAAATGTTGTGTAAACCACATCATTGTTCCTTTTCCATACATTAATTTTGTTAGAAGGTTTCATTGGCTTAAAATCCATTTTAAGGAGGTCACATCATAGTCTTTGAAACTATTTAATTCTCTTGTTTTAAAACTTTGGGAACAACATAGATGTATTCCATGTTATCTTTGTCTTGGTTATATGTAGGCAATACCCTCATTTTCTTAGATCTAAAGGTCTAGTAGGATGTAGAATTTTATTCTTATTTATTTTATCTCTTTCTTATTTATTGACAAGCTCAACTCAGTAATCAAAATATGAGGTGCTTGTAGGAATGATCTATTTCACCTTGAATGGATAAGGAGTAATTTAATTTTGAAGAATATATTGTTGTGGAATGGTATTTTGTTGAGAGTTGGTAGTGGCACCACCTTCTGTAATTAGTTTCCTTGAGGCAAGAGTAATTGTACCTGTGTTTGCCTCTGTCTTTTGCCTCTTCTTGGTTCCTTGTTGGAAAATAGCCATAGGAACTTCAACTATCTGTATTGGCCTCTTTAAGTTTACAATACTCTGTTGACTACTACCATCATCACTAGAACCGCCAACATTAGTAATACTTGTTAGCATACGTTGAATAGTTTATATTTTTAGGAGATAATGTTCCGTTTTATCCCTTTATTTTCTCCTCCTAGGTGTATTCCATTATTCTCTCTCCTTCATCCAAATCTTCCTCCTTGATTTAGGGAATGTAGTTGATTATTTCTCCTATAAATTGTACACACTTCTTCATAATAAAACAAGTGTGTGTAGAGTAATTCACTCCAAATTCTTCTCTCCTTTCGCCTCCTACGGTTTGGTATAATATATTTGTTGATCTTTGCATGTGTGTGGAAAAATTCTTCAATCTACAAGAGGCTCATGTGGAGGAAGGATTGTTCCATCAGCAAGTTGGAGAGCCATGCGTGGAGAAGGAAAAAAATGTTTTTTTAAACTGCGCAAAAGATGATAAAACATTTTGTTTTACACGTGGACACTTAAAAAAGGTGTTGTTTATACCTACACATTTTTTTGGTTGTTTTTGCACTTTGAATAGTTGAGGTTTCGACCTAGTGCGTGGAGGAATAGATAAATTAGAGTGACTTGTAGTGGTTGGACTATGCGTGGTAATTTAATATTAAGCTTGTTTCTGCTACTATCCTAAAAACTGGTGTTGCATGAAGGAAACGTGGGAGTCCACTTGTATTTTATGTATTTTTATTGTTCTTTTGTTGCTTAGCCACTAAAAAACAAGCATTGCGTGGAAATCGGGAGATGAGTGGAGAGTCCTTGACCGAGTGTGGATAGCGAGATGCGTGGAGGAGTATTAGCAAAAATGTGGCTTATATTTTTCATTTGGTGAAGACATCTGGTATGTCGAGGAGTATTAGCAAAACCACATTAAATAAAATCCACGTGGAAGTCTTCTACAACCTGCTGCGTGGGAGATTGTGCAAATTCACATCCATGTGTCTCACTATTGTGTGAAAAATGAAGAACAAGCAACAAAGCATCTGCTGACATAGAATAAATTAATCCCACGTGAGGTGTGAGAGTGGCTTGAGAAGAGAACAATTTGGCATTGTGAAGCCTAAAGGTCATTTTAATATATATATATATATATAGTGCCATTAGTATTATAGGTCATATACATGAATGTTATTTTTTTAAATATACACAAATGTTATTTTTAAGAACTTTTGTAATTAATTATTTGAATCTTGATAATTTAAATAAATTACAAAATTAGTTTTGGATGTTATATATTTTATAATTTTGATATTTTTCATATTTGTTTTATTGAAATTAATTAGATATGTATTGAAAGAATATTAAGATTTTTATTTTTTTCTATTGAAGGGTAATCTATTTTCTAATATCTCAATCATGAAGTGTATAGCTTAACCCATCCATTCAAATTTAACTATAAGGAGCCCTTCAAATTTAATCACTAAATCTGATGATGGTTGTTTTAATATGTTTTGTAGGCGAGTCCCCTTTTCATAATGCTATGTAACTTTTGAATATATGTGACAACTTAAATATGTCACTCATAAATTACTAAAATGTCATTTATTATATTTTGTATATGTAGTTTGTTTGTTTTTTTCAAATGAGTCTCCTCATATATGTGATGACATCTAATAAATCTAAATAATAAATGCATCACATTAAAGTTAGGGAAATATTATTTTTTTAATAGATAAACGCTTTTAACCGGAGCTTTGAAGTGAGGGGTTATTGGGTCCCATCAATATTGAGAAGAAGGATAGCTAAAAAGAAATAAAGATGAGTAAGCATGGTTGCCACTGAGAGAATGACAAACAAAAACCAAAAAAAAAAAGTATACTATATATCTAAGATAAGCAGGAGCATAATTATTCTGGTAATTCAGATACTTCAACGACGTTCCTAAGAACTAGCTTTGTGCATCCCATAATAGAAAGGAAAATGCATCCCTTCCTTTTTATCGGATGTTGAAAATTTGAGGTGTAATAAGAAGAATTGGGTTAGATAATGCTTTTAAGTTGAGGATGGCTAAGTAAGTAGACCATACCTCCTTCATTCAAAATTTCTAATGAACATAGAGATAAAAATACAAGAGTAACTTATACCTCCTTTCTTATTCCTTGAAATGCACCTCGAAACTAAATCCCCATTAACCGCCATAGAAACACTTGATAGAGCTAAAAGAAAGTAGAAAATTTCCACCGCTTCCTTGAGACCAACTATATGCCTAGGCTAAATAAGATGCCGAGCTATCAGCAGACCCTCATCCTTGTAATCCTTCGTAAGAATTATTTCTACAACATTCTCCACATATCCGAAACCAATCGAAAGATTTTACCTAGCTTGATAGAGGTGATGGGGCCATATAAGGCCATCTCCCTCAAATCCCCCTAGAGAAAGAGCCCCTTGTAGCAGAGGAATCGCCACGGCAGACCCAAGAACCAAAAATCCCTAACATTAGAGATGGAGAGGGAAAAAAAAGAATAATGCCAAGGAAAGGTTGAGATGACCCTTCATGCGAGATAATCTCCCATGATTAAAGCATACTGTTGCCGCTCATTATTACTATGCCACTTTTATGAATAAAGTATTAAAGTATTTTCCATATCTATTAAATATCTTGTTTCCTTTATGCTAGAAAATATTATGTGGACAAGAACTATATTTGATAAGATATTTATGAGCGACAAGGGTGTCGATTAAATATCTAACAACACACTTTATGTGATTAGGTAATTAATTTTAATTAAACTTCATCTCGAAGGCTATCAATTTTTTTGGAGGATATTCACCATTATATTTCCATCTATTCACTAAAACTAGTAAACAAGTTACAGGTATATTCACCAAAACCAAAAAGTAAGTTACTGGGATATTCACCTAAACCACGAAACAAGTTATAGGGATATTCGTTAGGATTTCTATAATTTTTTTGTGGGGGTCCTTAAACTTTTCCGTATTTCATAGACTTCCATAAGTGAAATTCCATGCTATAGCCTACCCTAGGAAGATAAAATGACACATATAATATTTTCAAAGTAGAAATTGAGTTATTAGATAAGTGGTTTTAACATTGTATAGGTTGCGAATGATTGCGAGTCCATGGTAAACCCAATTTTCGTGGTTTTGGACATGAAAAATGTAATTTAAAATCAAAATATATAGAATGTTGACTATATACAAATGATATATTTTCAATCAATATTTGATAAATGTTTGACATAATAGAGTGAATAGATGAGAAATTCAAGAGATGTAGAAATATGCTCGATTAGAATAAAAATGTGAGATTTTTCCTTATCGAGGATCTGAGATCCAAACTTGTCAATGTCAAATAATATGTTACCAAATATGAGTTTGTAGAGAATCTATCTTTTAGATCAAAATGAAATAAATCTACCTATAAATAGGAATATGCAGAAATACTTTGACAACACAATGAATATCAAGAGCAATTGTTTTACATTGAGAAAACCATTGATTAGGTTTTAATTTAATGAATATGGTATATTATTTTATGTACTAAAATGATAAAGTTCAATTATCTTCTAGAATGCTACGACTATCTCACAATTTGAAGTACGTTGTAAACACCGTTTGATTGTGCTTTACAATAAATTCTCACAAAACACTCCCAATATAAAGGATTCATCCTATTGAATTATCTATTGAATATGGTACATTTGAAGATCACCATAATTATTTGTACATAAAAATATTAAATTATGTTCTACAATTAAAATAAATTAATTGATTAACTTAAATTCATTGCATAGATCTATAAAAAAAAATTATCTACTAAAATAAAACACCACTTTTATATACTTTCATCATTTTAGAAATAAATTGAAATATTTATTTTAAGCTACCAATTAAAATTATTTGGCTCATTACATACAACATCCATATTATGTTATACTAAATGGGTGACCTCCCAAAATGATATATAGAACATATGTAATTGAGTATTGAAAAATTTATCTCATCTTAATCGTCAATCGAAGTTCTTGCATGGAATGAGAATATAGTGATTCAATATTAATTATTAATGCATATATATACAATACTATTTACCAAAATATGGTAACTTACCTACGGAATGGTAGTAACCAAAATACAAACTCTCTAAAAATTTTGATACTAGCACAATAGAAAAGTTACGCCAAATAGTCTTAGAAAATAATGTTAAAAAACATATTTGCTACATTACTATTATTCTAATGTTCCTGTAGTGCCAACTCCTCTTTGAAATTTATATGATTATGATTATTCTTATTATAGATTAGAGTTATGGACATTTCTATCACATTTTAGTTATTGACAGATATGGACATTGTTATATTTGATTAGTTATTTGATAGACAGTATGGATGTTTAGACTTATGACATGATTTACAGGATGGATTATAAGCATGTTTTGAATATGTCAAAATTTGATGATACGAGCTTATACTAGACTTGTACATTTAATTTGATAGTTATATGTTTGCTAGATGATTTAGTTGATTTCGTGATCTTATTGCTAGTTGATAATTGATAAAATTGAAATAATTGAAATCATGAACAATGGTGAATTACTTGTTAGAGATGGTTAGTTGTGATAATTGATGATATGTATATACATGTGTTTTTACTATTTCGATGTTGTTAATATGGCCATGAGGCCAGAAAGGTATTGTCTTGACTTTTGCAGGTGTTCACAACATAATAAACCAAAGGGGGATAAGAGACAAACAATGAAAGAATATGGAGTATTGGATACAGTCACCATGGAAACACGTGTATTTGTATCCGTATGTTGTTGTAGTTTTTAGAGATTCCCATTCGGAGGTGACCTCAAATGAGACCTTGGGAATGTTTGTAATTTTGTCTTGTTGATTTTATTTAAATGTGAGTTATTGTATTTTTATTAGTATGTAGAGTCAACTGTTATAAAAAAATTCACCTCAAGGTAATTTTATAGCCTAGAAAAATTATACTGAGAATTGGAGAGAGTAGAAATTATTTGAGGTCAAAAATTGGGTTTTGAGGGATCTCTTGGATTTTATCTAACTTTTCAAAGAAAAATCCAAGGAATTAGTGAAAATTTGCAAAAATCCAAAAAGTGAAGTCAAGGGCTGTTTTAGTGCGGGTGGGTTTGAGGGGCTATGGATGGAACCAGTGCGGGTCATACTAGGGTTCATCGTACCAAGTTTGGGGCCAAAATGCAAAGGAATTATTTTATTATTGCTAGGTCACTTTCGGTGTCCTAGGCAAGCACAAATTCAAACAGGACAATTGGGACACGAAAATTTGAAATAGCCACAAGCCAAAGAAATCCAAAAAGTAGAAGTTTTTCTCCAGCGTGGTCCACTAGATAGCTAGGACATTGGAACATACAGAACCCAAAGACCCAAAATCCTCACACAAAGAGCCAAGCATTACGGGTGGAGAGAAATTCAATGACCCTCATAGCGGTCAGCGTTCGAACAAGTGGGACCTAAACACTGAAATCACCACACAAAGAAGGATTCATAAAAATAAGAGAAAGGAGGTCCAAATAGTCCGAGTACACGTGGAACAAGAGTTACCTAAAACCCATAATAGTTTGAGTATGCGACCCCACAGAACTTCAAATGGTCATAAGTTTTAACCCAAATCTTTGTTTTTCACAAAATTTGACTCTTCAGAAAAGGGCGCGATGTCTTGTATGTCTCATAAAGGGTAGATATGTGAAAATAAATGGAAAATATCTAGATCTAAAAAATTAAATACTTGAATTCCTTAGAATGTGTTGGTGCTCAAAAGCAGTCTTGCCCCATTTTCCTTTGAAAATCCATTGATCTCTGACCTCTATCACACTTTATTCCCCTGTGTTGTGCACAGGAAGACTCTACTTTCCTTTTTGCCATAAATAATCTTTCCTTGGGCCAAAGATCACATATGGATCTATATTTGTGTCCTTGTTTCTCTTTTCTCTAAAGATCTCTAAAATTTGGGTCTCTCATCCTTGATTCATTCAAAAACTCGAGCTTTCCCATTCTTTCCATTTTTATAGTTAGGAATTCTTGTCCTTGTCATTTTCCCCAAATACTTGATGAAAAATGAATAGATGTAGCTATGAAGAGTGTATTTTAGCCTTGAAAATTTTCTAAATCCTCTGTCCTTGGAAAAAACTTCATCCCTAGGCTCAAATGGTCATTTATTTCCATTTTACAGTTTGTGGTGTTTCCCTAGTCAAATTTACATCCTTGCATTTGGCGAGTCATGTGGCTTCTTTTGGTTGGTTGGGGACAATGGGAAAATGCTTTAACTTATAGCTTTTTGATTTTTTAGCAAAAGGAAAGTTTGGTCCCATGGCTCCGTTCATTTGTGATTGGTTCTTTTGGTTCTTACATGTCTTCTTCTAATTGGATGGGGCATGGCAGGTTTATTTTGAACTTGTTCCTTTTGGCTACTTTGGTAAAAGGTTTGAACTCTCCTGCTTGACCCCTGTCGGGATTTGATTAAAGAAAATTTTAAGTGGCAAGGAAAAAGTCTTAATTTTACCCGCATAAGGACACGTGGAAGTATGAAAAGTCAAATGGGTGGGGAAGCGGACCATCCGGGGAAAACTAATTTTTTTCCTATTGTCATCAAAAGGATTAAAATCTAAAAATGGCTCATGAAGCCCAACAAGAAGGAGGTCAAGGTTGGCTTTGAAAATGTTGAGAGGTGGGAGGTGAGCCATTGGGGATAACTTGGTTTTTCCCTTGATGTTCAAATGACTAAAATGATCAAAATGACCCGTGGGCACTGATCAAGAAAAGTCAAAACTTGCTCTACTCAATGGTGGAGGTGTAGACCCTCGAGAGGAAATTTTGAAATTTTTCCTTTTAGGAGAAAAGATTAAAAAGTAAAAAGGAAGTGTGGTTCTGCTTTGGGATCCACATTGGAACACCTAATGAGCCCATTTTCAAGGCGGAGCTGCGGGGTAAACTTGGAATATTTTCCCATTTCAAAAAAGAGGAGAAATGACATAATTTGGCTGCGATTGCTTTAGGACCCACCTTAGGACATGTGTCAAGCTCATTTCTCAAGGACGGAGGTGTGGAAAAAAATGTGAAATTTTTCCATTTCTTCAAAAGTTTGTAAAAGGTCGAAGGAAATGCTCGAGGCCCAATTTAAATTTAATCTTCACGTGGATGAATCAAATTCAAAGGAATGATAAATGACATCTAAAGTAGTCCGAATCTAATTTTCCCCCATTTTACTGAAACACATTTGGAAGTGTGATTCTTCATGATTTCTTGGTATTTCCTACACACCAAATAGATGGGAGAGTTAATGTTGATATCTGAGTTTGGTGGGGAAAATCTAGAGATGTCTTTCACCATTAAAATGGTTTGACTCTCGAACTCGATATCATTTTTATTTTTATCTCCCGATCAGGCAAGGAACTGATTTGGCCAGGATTAGGGCAGAAGTGGTTGGTGAGTTGAACAAGGAGTGATCTACTAGAAGAAGGAGTTGAATGTAGGAGATATTCGAAGAGATTTTCCCCTTAAGCACCTAGTGACTTTTTACGAGATCGATTGGAAATCATGATCATGATCATGGAAAACACAGTGTAGCACTTAATGTCTTAATTTTATTTTTTTTTTTTTTGGGGGAAGGGGCTCTATTGTAAATTTTATAAATGGAAAAAAAAAAATCATGCAAATGGTTGGAGATTGGAGTGTTAGAGGTCGAATAAAATTCCCATGAGGAAAACTTGACAAAACTGTCTTTTGAGAAGCTATCTAGGAAAACTGGTTATCTCTTTTGTATTAAGTTTGATTGTGTCAAGGTGATTTGCGAGTGTATAGCCATTGAAAAGCTACGAGATTATTCTAGAAACTTTCCCCTCTTTGATAAATTTAATCAAACTCGAGTGATTTTGTGTTGATCTTGAGAAAAATGTGTTTTTCATTTACGAATGTCTACAAATAATTTTTCTTGTTCCTATTGCAATCTTGTATCAAAATTCTATCTTAATCACATAGGTCTCAATCCTGGTGACATTTTTTTGGCATCTGTAATTTCATTTCTGGAAGAGCTTTCATTTGGGAATGAAATAATTGATTTCAAATCACTTTTCTTTCATTTGTATAAAGAGATTGTCATGTAAACCTTTGGGTGTACCTCGGGTTTGATTGGGTTTATATCTCAATACCTTGTTGGGTTTTCTAACTCGAGACTTCATGTTAAAATCTCATAGATTTTGTGAAAAGTGCTAATTTGGGCCTCCATTTAAGCACATATTTTGGTTAAAGGAACATTTTAGCCATTCTAAAGCATTTTTTTGTCTAGACTTTCAATTTTGTAAAAGTTCTCAAAGATCGGCAAGTCAAGTTCATTCTACCTCACCTCCCACCAAAAATTCATTTAAAACAACTAATTCTACCCATATTACCCTATTTTTCATGTTTGTATACAAATGCATAAATTTTATTACCAAAGCATGCAAAACAATCAGGATTTCAAATGTCCTTAGTAATTTGAACCTTGCGCGAGAAAATATCTCCACTATCTAGAGTGAATGACTTGTGAGAGTTAGATTTTTCATTGATCATATTTTCTCCAAGGTCTCCTTAACAACTTAATTAAGAAGGATATCCCCATCTTCTCCATAAACAACAAGCTACAAAAGGGTCCCCTTACCCTATTTGAAAGGAACAACCTAAAATAGTGAGGATAGATCAAATCCTCTTAAGGTCTACCCACTCCTTTTTAAATCACTGAGGTACTAAAAGTCGGATAGATTGCTTCCCGGCTATAAAATGACATAAAAAATCATCTATCTTCCTCGAGTGTCTTGATAAATCCAAGATGTTGCTTGGCCTTTTAAGGAGAATAAATTTGGGTACCTGACACGCTTCTAGCCCCATTGTCGAGGATTTTTAAGTTGTTGAGAAGCTGGTTTGCATTGATGAGACCAATTTGTTGATTTGTTGCTATTTTATATCCATTGCTTTGTTAAAAAATGCTTGGCACCGTTGTTGGGGACTTATTTTAGTTGTTGAGACTATTTCTTGATTCACTTCCAGTTCATATCCATTTTCCCATCACAACATGCTTACGGTGTCGTTTACGGAAGGTAGTGATTATGGTTCATATTCGAGACCACATTGTTGTATGTAACATTTCTGGTCCATACAAGTTTTGCACTAGTATTCACTGATAAATTTTTGTAAAGGGAAGTAAGATCTTTCATTTCTAGTTTCTGTCTTGTGAGACATTTGTGAGATCATATTTTAGTGTATTTTCACAACTAAGGTGGAAATCCTTAGTGGCGACTCTGTTGACCTAATTCTTAATGAGTACTAGTGTCTTAACATACATCAAGTGAGATTTTCCACCAATCTTTACAAATTTGGAATAAAGAAGATCTTTTCTTTCTAGGGATCTTGCTTGGACATTATTTCTAGAGCTAGAAAAATAAAAATCCGAGGGAGAAAAATCCACGGAGAGTTGTGGGAGATCGGTAGACAAGAAGAGGGATCTCCATTGATGAAAGCGATCATCCTATCATTGAAGAATTATATTCAAGTTCTTGAATTAGGTAACCTCTTTATGGAATTGAATTCTCCAGCTGGAGAGGGAATTCATTTGATTTTGAAAGGTTTGCTTCTCATTCTACCTCCCTATCTGTTTTGAAGTTAATAGAGATTTCCAATAAACAAGGCCCTTAGGGGTATCCATTTTCAAAGTTATACTCTATGTTCTAATGACCCTCTGCCCTTATCGGTTTGTTACCCCTCTAGAGTCACCTCCTCAAACAATATGGCCCAGCCCCACCCGAGCTCCATTTGTTGTAAACACTTTTGGTCCCATAAATTTTGTGGGAATGATCTGGTTATCCAAATGTAGTTCCTCAAGATGTAAGAAATAGACTACAAAGTTCTAGGGAAACAACACTATAAATGGTGATCAACATTTAAAGCTTTTATCAATATGATGAAAGACTTTAAGATTGAACATGAAGATGTATATATCAAGTTGTTCATCCATACTTTGGAAGAGGATGCTTTAGGGATTGGTATAAGACTTTGCCAAAAAAATCTATTTATTTCCTAGACAGAGATGAGCAATGCATTTAGATTGCGGTATGGTGATAGAACTGACCCTAGGTGTCTCTTGATAGAATTTGAAAACACCAAAAATAATCCTAATGAGTCGTACATGAATTCAACACAAGGTTTTATAAGACCTGAAGAGATTGCTGTTAGGATAAGGCCATGTAATGAATCATGCTTGATCAAATATTTAGATGCATTTGATAAAAAGGTTGTTTACTACTTGAGGAAAAATACCATATTGATTTGAGCGGGATTTCACTATGACTTTGTAAACTTAAAACAATATCAAGGCAATTAGAAAACCTCCCAAGAGGGATGGTGTGAACCTAATTAACCTTGAGAAAATACTCAAACAAGTAAAGTCTGCTGATTTGGAGGAAGTTGTGAAGACTTTGCAGTGGGGCATCAATGAAATTTCCTACAAACTAGCACTGGGGAGAAAGGAATTGGGCGAGCTAAAAAGGTCAACACAAGCAATAAAGCCAAGATAGGTTCACAAACCACCAAAGACCTGATGACAGAGGAAAGGGACATGTTGGATTTGGAAATAGGTAGAACCAAGGTAGGAAAAACAAAATGGTGCACGATCCTTTGGCTTCCACGGTTGATGTTGTGGAGGATAACTATGTCATTGATTGGTGTAATAGATGTTTGATGCCCCATGACCCATATGGGCTTGACCAGAAAGAAGTTGAGGAAGCAACACATTATTAAATCGATGATGATGCCTATAGGATGGAGATCCTGCATGTTTTCCAAGGAAGAAACTTCAACCGAGGTAATAAGTGCTAGAAGCTCACTCTTGTTCTTTACGATTACATCCTTTGGGTACCTCCTCTTCTTCCCTCTCATACTTTAGAATTAGACATTGTAAAATCTTTTAAACTACCCAATAATGATTTTGAATACTTGAGGGCATGAATGATTGAAAATTATGATGGAGGAGTTCCTTGAGAAGAAGATTGGTAGATATTAATGAATGTTGTAGTTTCCCAATAAAAGAGCACAATACAAGACGTAAAGTTTCAAGGGGCCACAAGCCAAGTCAATATTTCCATTTCTTACCAAAGAAACCCCAAAGAAAAATGCATCTAGCAAAGAGCTTGTTTCCCAAGTAAAACTTGTGTTCCTCCCCATGCCCAAAGTGAAAAGAATCCCATTCCAATCTTTCTCATAGTGTTGCTTTACCAAAATTTATTACGTATGACATTGCCCAAGTTTTGAGTCAAATCAAAATTTATGTCCTAGTTGTTGAGTTGCTTAGGATCCTTGAGCATAAGAAGAGGGATTTTGAATGTTTTGGGTTCGAAGAGGAAGATAACATACAAGGAAGAGATGTAAACAAGGTTGATATTCCCCTTGTTGTTTGCGAGTTGGAAAAACCACAAGTGTTGGAAGGGTGGGGGAACCACCGAGAGGTTTATTTAGGAACTTATTTGGTTAAATCCTAGGTGAATGTGGATCCATTCTTCCCTACCTTGGTTATCAAAGACAAGTTGTTACATAAGTGTATATTTGACATTGGAGCCTCATGTAATGTCATGCCTCTTGAAGTTATGAATGAGCTAGGTGTCAAAGTGAAACATATGGGAACTGCACTACCATGGACTCTAGAGAGGCACCGGTGGTGGGGATTTTCAAAGATACGGATGTGCAATTTGCATCTTATCTTGGAAAGAACTTAAAAATTGATGTAGTGATTGTTGACTTCCTTGCCAAGTGGGCGATGTTGTTGTCAAGAAAGTGGGAAGCAAGTGTTGGTGGTAGTGTGCAAATTAAAATATCTTATGGAGCTATCCCCATCTAAGAGAACTAGGTGAAATTATAAGGAGAGAAGTAGGTGAAAACTAGGTGAATTGTCATTGGAAAAAAATTTCATCCTTGGTTCAAATCATCATTTTCTCCATTTACGGTTTGAAGGATGTTTCCCTAGTCAAATTTACATCCTAGCATTAGGAAGTAACATTGATTCTTTTGGTTGGTTGGGGGATGGCTAGCAAATGCTTTAACTTATCACTTTTGCACTTTAAAGGAAAAATTTGGTCCGTGGCTCCACTTATTTATGATTGGTTCTTTTTGTGCTTACATGGCTTCTTCTAATTGGTGGGGTGCATGGGTCTTTTTTTTTGAACTTGTTCCTTTTGGCTACTTTGGAAAAGGTTTGAACTCTCCCCACAACCTCACTAGGCTCTAATTAAAGAAAGTTTTAAGTGGCGGGGAAAAAGCCTTACTTTGACCCCACGGGAGGAAACGTGGTAGTTTGAAAAGTAAAAGGGGTGGGAAAACGGATGCTCGGGGGAAAATTGGATTTTTTGCCTCTTGTCATCAAAAGGATTAAAATCTCAAAATGGCCCACAAGCCCGACAAGAAGGAGGTCAAGGTTGGCTTTGAAAATGTTAAGAGGCGGGAGGTGGGCCATCAAGGGAAACTTGGTTTTTTTCCCCTTGATGTTCAAATGACTAAAATCATCAAAATGACCCATGGGCCCGATGGAGAAAAGTCAAAACTTGCTCGGTCAATGATGGAGGTGTGGACCCTCAGAGGAAATTTGGAAAATTTTCCTTTTAGGAGAAAAGAGTTAAAAGTAAAAAGAAAGAGTGGTTCTATTGGGACCCACATTAGGACATGTGTCAAGCCCATTTTTGAGGGCAAAGAGCTGCGGGGAAAACTTAGAAAAAATTTCCTTTTCAAGAAAGAGGTGAAATGGTAGAATTTTGCTACGATTCTTTTAGAACCCACCTTAGGGCACATGTCGGGATCATTTCTCAAGGGTGGAGGCATGGAACAAGATGTGGAGTTTTTCCATTTCTGTAAAAGTATGTAAAAGGTCAAATGAAGTGCACAGGCCCATTTTAAATTCAATCTTCCATGTGGATAGCGCAAATTCAAAGGAAAGATCAATGACAGTGAGAGTCGAATCTGATTTTCCTCACATTTTTTGAAGCACACCTAGAAGTGGGAGTCTTCATGATTTCTTGGTATTTCCTACACGCCAAATAGAGGGAGAGTTAATGTTGATATATAACTTTGGTAGGGAAAATGCAGAGCGTCTTTTGCCATTAAAATATGTCGACTATCGGGCTCGCTATGATTTTCTCGTGTTTCTTCTCCCGATCATGCAAGGAACCATATTTGATAGATTAGGGGTGGAAGTTGTTGGTGAGTTGAAGGATTTATCTACAAAAGGATAACTTGAATGCGGGAGATATTCGAATAGATTTTCCCCCACGAGCACTTAGCGACTTTTTATAGATCTTATTCTTGAAATCGTGATCATGTTCATGGCCAACACTTGGTAGCACTCAATGTCCACGATTTTTGGGGAAAAGGGGATCTATTGTACATGTTATAAATGGAAAAAAATTTGTGCAAATCGTTGGAGTTTGGAGTGTTAGAGGTCAAAGAAAATTCCCAAGAGGAAATTTTGACAAAGTCTGTCTTTTGAGAAGCCATTTGAGAAACATGGTTATTTCTTTTGTATTAAGTTTGATCCAATCAAGATGGATATGAGTGTACAATCATTGAAAAGCTCGAGATTGTTCTACAAACCTTCCCTGCTGATAAATTTAATCAAACTCAAGTTATTCTATGTTCATCTTGAGCAAAATGTGTTTGTTTCATTTTTGAATGTCTGCAAATAATTTTCCTTGTTCCTATTGTAATCTTGTATCAAAATATGTCTTAATCAAACAGGTCTCAATCCTTATGATAGTTTAGTGGCATTTGAAATTTCATTTCTGGAAGATATTTCATCATGGGAATGACATATATAATTTAAAATCACTTTTCTTTCATTTGTTGACAGAGATTGTTTGTAAGCCTCTGGGTGTACCTCAGGCATGATTGGGTTTGGATCTCAATACTTTGTTGGGTTTTCTAACTCGAGCCTTCATGTTAAAATCTCATAGATTGTGTGAAAAAGTGCTAATCTGGGCCTCCATTGAAGCAAATATCCTAGTTAAAGGAGCAGTTTAGCTATTTTGAAGCATTTTCTGTCTAGACTTTCCGTTTTGTAAGAGTTCTTAGAGATCTACCGAATAAAGTTCATTCTACCTCACGTCCCACCAAACATTATTTTAAAACAACTAATCCTACCCATACTACCCCTGTTTTCATGTCTACGTATACAAATGCATAAATTTTATTACCAAAGCATGTAGAAAAAATCGGGATTTCAAATGTCTTTAGTAGCCGAAGCTTGCGCGAGAAAATATCTCCACTATCTAGGGTGACAACTCGTGAGAGTTAGATTTTGTTGCATTGATCATATTTTCTCCAATGTCTCCTTAAAAAAAAATTAGAAATGATATCCCCGTCTCCTCCATAAACAATAGGCTACAAAGGGTCCTCTTACCCTGGTTGAAAGGCACAACTCTGAAATAGTGAGGATAGATAAAATCCTCTTAAGGTGCTACCCACTCCTTTTCAAAGTCGAGTGATAAAATTCATATATATTGCTTCCCGGCTGCAATACAACATACATGATCATCTATCTTCCTCTCGAGTTTCATGTTAAATCCATGATACTACTCATCCTTTGAAGGATATTAAATTTGGGTACCAACAAAATTCAAAAAATCTGGGGAAAACTCAAAATAACTGCTCACACTCGAGAAGGCCACAACTTTTACATTTCTCAATGAAATCATACAAAATTGGTACCGTTCGAATCATGGCTCAAATATAGAAGCATAAAAATAAATAAATTCAGAATTTAATGATTAATTTATGGTTATTTTGCATGAAATGTGCCCAATTTAGAATGATGATTTTATTGGTGGTTGGGAGAACATTTAATGAAGCATGGGTAGATATTTTCACTTGCTGCAAGTTATGGGACAGTATGGGGATCCCTTTGCAAGTGATATAAAATAATTTGAATCCATTTATGAAATCTTGAATATGGTGGGAAGGAATATTTTGATATTTTAATTTCTCTCTCTCTCCTCTCAAAATTACGTAAATTAGAGTGTTAGGATCATTGTAGGGAGGAGTACGTAGTTATTGTGTCACAAAATGTATCAAATTGATTTTTGAAACCAATGTGTTATAGGCCCTTGTTTTATAATAGATTAAATTATGCATATCAATAGAAATAAATATAAGTTTGTCGATGTATCTTCAAATTTATTTGTGTTTGTATGCTTTCTTATTGCCTCTTGACCTCATTACAAATATATTATGTCTATCATATGCTCTTTTAGGGATTCATTATCATTATGTTTGTATGAAATATTATTGTGAGTGTAGTTGCTAGGTTGTAGAGAGTTGTTATCACCCTCTCTAGTATGTAATTTACTTCCATTTTTCACACATTAAAAATCTATTCTCATTCCCTCCTTTTTGGTCTATCACCTCTTTAGTGTAGGATTTTTTTCATTCTCTCTCCCTCCCTGGTACCTTAGAAACTTAGATTAGGAAAAGAATCTCATGCTTGAAGTAGAGTAGATTATGGCGGGTAGTTTTGGAGTAAGAACTAGCTTTCTCTGGAGGTCTATCTCAAGTAGCAAGTCGCACAACTTTGATATAGTACCCATGTTTTCCAATCACACCATAATATTAAACACACACACTTGTGCAAATCGTAGGGTGATGGGACTCGGTAATAACAATAATTTTATTAATTTTGTTCAACACCACTCTTAAGTTATTTTAAAAGTGTTTAACTATTGATAAGTAGGATGTGACAAAAAGGGGGAAATAAATGTGAGTTGGTAGCCTTAAATGTATGTTGGATTGGAATGAATTCCATTTGTTTTGGGGTAGTATGTACTCAATATTTCAAGTGAAAATCGGGTTTTGACCTTCTAAGAAAATTGGGAGACTTGTGGGACAAGTTAAACTTGTCCCACACCTTTTGAAGTCACCCACCCAGTGAGGCCTATGATGTGAGGGACTTATTTTAGGTATTATTATATGTTTTAATGGATGAAAAGTGTAATTAATTGCACTTCCTTACATGGGTATTTATTTATGTCCTTTAGGGGTGTGGGTTTGGGTTGAGTGTGTAAGAGGGTTGTCATTTCCCTAACCACTAATTTATTATGCTTTGGGGTTTGGATTTGATTTTGGTGATGTGGGATAGAGGAGAAATGATGTGATATCCTACATGGAGCCACATCATCTCCCTCTCACTTTTTCTATTGATTTCGATTTTTTTGAGGTTTTGGGGGTTACTAGCTTTGTTTTTGGTCTCCCATTTTTTTTGGGTGCTAGATTTTTGGAGTGCTTTTTGGAGTTGAATATTTCTAGGAATTGCTTGGGCTAGGATAGTTTTGGAACTTTCTTATGGATTGGATTCTTGTTATTGAAAGGTAGGGTCTTCACCCTTGGTTTCTTCTCTTTTATTGTGTGTTTATGTGTTGAATGAATTTTAATTGCTTGAGTTTTGTTGGGTAGTGAAATTGATTTAGGATGTGTATGAAAAAGTGAAATGGGGAAATATTTTTTGGGAGGCATAAGATTTTTCTCCTAGGCATTTAGGAGGGAGTGGGTTGGGTGCCCCACCTTGTGCTTATCTTATTTTTTGTTCATTGGTGCAAGCATAAGAGTGAGGAGGCATAAGAGATATTTTAATTATAGGGAGGCATAAGATATTTTGGGGTTGATTGAGTTTTGGAGGTTTTGAGGTGGGCACCCAAACCCTTGGGATGTATAAGAGAAATCCCCATATTCCGTTTTCTTGTGTGAATTCTTTTTAAAGAAAATGTTGAGGCCTTTTATTTTTACCAATGGTTGTCAAATATTCCATATTGTTTCATTGTTGGGGCTCGGTGCCCAATGAGGAAGTAGGCTTCACTTCGTCATTGGAGTATTGGTTAGGTGGAGAGTGTTTCCTACTCACCCATTTTTATTGTTGTGTTGATCTTGGTAGATGGTGGAACTAAAAGGAGGAGTCATGTTTCTTTTTGAATTCGGAGGAAAGGACCAAGAATACTAATGTAGCCAAATTATGAAAAAACTTAATATACCGTAAATAATATGAACTCGAAAAGAAAATAGATCTCCTTATTTGTTATCGAATAATGAATTACAATGTTTCCTAAATAGTAAAACAACTCCCAACTCGATTTTCCAATAAAACTCTAACTAACTTGACTAAATCAACTCTAGGTGGCAGAAATTACTATTTTAAAAAGTTTACTAGAACTTGCTATTCTTAGTAAGCTCGCATGCTTATTCATACGAGGAACAAAAATTTCCATGCATATTCTAAATGTGTAATTAAGAGGAATTGTCAAATTTAT
Source organism: Taxus wallichiana var. yunnanensis (assembly GCA_018340775.1). NCBI lineage: Eukaryota > Viridiplantae > Streptophyta > Pinopsida > Cupressales > Taxaceae > Taxus > Taxus wallichiana. The sequence continues at coordinate 721,898,996 of CM031234.1, read as the reverse complement.
AAATCATAATGCAACCAATAGACTAAAATTAACTAATACCCAAAAATAGGAAAAAATCGAACTATAACTTAAATTCTGATTTTTAGCCTCAAGATGGCGAGATTTAGGGCCGAAAATGTGCTAAAACTTTCCCCAACTAATACGGAATGTTTCAATTGCATTCATCTCATTAAAACATGTGGTTTAAAAAAATGGACTCAAAAAGGACACCCAGAGCTCAAGTTATGACCTTGTCAAGTTCCTGCTATTTTTGACTCATCAAATACCCCTACTTGAAAAACACGTAGCTCCTACAAATTGTCTTCTTCAAAATGCTTCCATTTATCCGGATCCAACTTTTTAATCTCCCACTCTATCACCCAAGTATCGTCCTCTTGTTCCATTGCTTTCCAATGTACCAAATATTTGTTATATTTCCCATGTCGTGTGTCCATTGTTTTCTTATTTAGAATCTGTTCCACTTCTTTCTTACGCACTTGCTGCACAGAACCTCTTGCCTCCAATATACTAATTCATCAATAACATCCCCTTCTACACCATTCCCATGAAAAGAATACAAATCGAAACATTAAAAATTGGAGAAATATCAAAATTCCCGAGAATTCTACCTCATAAGAATTATCATTTATTTTTTTCATGATTTTACATGGACCAATCTTCTTCTACTTCAGCTTGTTATAGGTTCCTTTGAAACCTTTCCTTCCATGAGATATACCATAACCAACTCACCAATGTAAATACCTTTCTCCATCTGTGCACATCTGTTATTTCCTTATACTTATCATTACTATTCTGCAACTTCTTCCGCACTTCTTCCTACAATTGTTGTATATGTTTGGCAAATGCTTCTACATCATTACTAATCTGCCATCAACTAGTAGTACCAAATCTAACACTCCATTTGGATTACTCCCATACATAATTGAAAATTGAGAGTTTCCTATGGATCTATTTATGGAAATGTTATATGCAAACTTAGCTTGTTGTAATGCTAAGTCCCATTGTTTCATCTTTTCCCCAACGATGCACCGTAACAAGTTTCCCAAACTCGATTTACCACCTCTTTTTCCCATCATTTTGAGGATGATAAGCACCGATGAATTGTATTTGAGTTCCTAATTTCTTCCATAAAGTCTGCCAAAAGTGACTTAAGAACCTTTTGTCCCTATTTAAAGTAATGGTTTTGGAACACCATGCAAATGAATAACTTCTCTCAAAACAAATCTACTACGCTGTCACATCACTTATTTTCTTATAGAAAATAAAATGAACCATCTTATAAAACCTATCAATAGCCACAAATATTGAGTCATTACCTCATTGTGTTTTTGGTAATCCCAAAACAAAATCCATACTTATATCTACGTCCATGACCTTCTAGGAATAGGCAATAGTATATAGAACCACTGTATTCATGTGCATGGCCTTTTGAGACTTGGAAAATTTGACATCTCTTCACATATCTTACCACATCTCTTTCTAGCTTTTGCCAATAGTATTTCTCTGCTACCAAGTCTATCATATTATCTTTACCAAAATTCCCATTAATCCTCCACTATGTAACTCTTTCACTATATTATCTCTCATAGACCCACTAGAATACATAGTTGGCATCCCCTAAATAGGTAGCCATCATGTATAATGTACTCATCCCGGACATCTCCCGCATTATATGACAATGGATGAAATAACTGTTGATGAAAAATCACAAAGCACCACGGGACGCCGATCGATTTCTAGGTTGATCACTCTACATCCGGTGTGATTGCACAACATTGAAATCTCTCTACAAGTGTGGGACTTGTAAAATGAGAGAGGAATCTCCGAGAGAAGGCTGGTTCTCGCTCCTAAACTACACCTGCCACAAGCTATTCCGGTGCGGTGCAAGCTAATCTAATCCTAATCTAACCATGCCAAGGAGACAGAGAGAGAGAGAGAAAAGGGAAAAAGCGACAGAAAAAGCCTACACTGAAACAGTTGATACACCGAGAGAAGGAGATTGTTGAACATCTATCAAAACATTCATGGAACAAGGAGAGGTGAGAAATGGGAAGGATGGATAGATGCATCACAAACCCAAAGATAGATTTCACACGAAAATGTCCCAAAACTCCATGAACACGGCTCAGGACTGTAATCAACATTAGAACATGAACAAGTACCGCAACGAATAGAGGCAAGAAAAAAACAAGCAAAAATGAGGAAGCATGGATAGATGCCTCACAAAACACATTTTTTGTTGCTCAGGAAGTTGCATAGAACATCATTTTAATGGTAAAAGGCAAAAATGCCATTACTGAGTAGGGGAGGAGGTTCAAACTCCATTTTCAACCTTGGAGAAGAAAAAGAAGGGAGGGCCGAGTAGAAAGATGAACCACTTGTAATGTCTAACTCTTTGAAAGAAACCCCTCCTTACAATATATAGGAAGAATGGGAGAGGAAGAGAGAGGAAATCGAAATCTGCCCCAACCACCTCCAGTACCGCACCTAACTCGTCTCATTATGGTGGTAGGTGAGATCCCAAACAAACTCAAAATATGACGAACTATATTTTGCATTTTCAAGAATTTTTTCTCACCCAATTAAAGATATCCAGTCGTAGTTGGCAGAGGACCTCGTAAGCTTTCCAAAAGTCCAACCTTGCATGAATCCGAGCTCCAGTCAAAAGTTATGGCCATCGAATAAATGCGCTAGGGTTTGCTTCTGTCGGCGCCAACATGTGCGCCTCCTGAAGGTGCACCTTGGCGCATTCATGTGCATGTCGACATCCTCTTACATGTGCCAAGGCATAACTTTTTCTATTTCGACACTCCGTGTCATGCTCCATTTTGTGCGCCAAGGCGCAACCTTTTCTATGTTGACACTCTGTGTCATGCACCATTACATGCATCAAGGCGCACCTTTTCCGTGTCGACACTCCATGTCATGCGCCAAGGCGCAACCTTTTCTATGTCGACACTTTGTGTCATGCGCCATTTCTGTGTGCCAAGGCACAACCTTCTTCGTGTCGACACTCTGTGTCATGTGCCATTTTGTGTGCCAAGGCGCAACCTTTTCTGTGTCGACACTCGTGTCATGCGCCATTTCTATGCACCAAGGCACAACTTTTTCTGTGTTGAAACTCTGTGTCATGCACCATTTCTATGCACCAAGGTGATAAATGTTAGGGATTTGAGCTTCTTTGATTTCTATATTCTTCTGCTTGTCTATATATCTATACTGGGGGGAAAGATATATACAACAATTTGGTGACTCAAAGGGGTCATCTGCTGCTAGATGAAGAACGGCCAGCTGCACTGAAGCATCCATTGGGGATGGAGTCATGAGTTGTAACCTACAAACTGATCCGAACTTTGAAAACCTCCCTCTAAGCCACTTGAAACCCACTAAACTTGGAGTTGACCTCACCAAAATGCCGCTGAAATGAAGCTGTGCAGAGCAAAACCAGCAACACCAAAAACTATGTACTGGCTGAAAAATCATACATGCTCCAAATGGAACATGCAGAGTGTGCACAAGCACTTCTTTTACTAAAAGCAAACCTACCTACTCTACTCTAATGGAAACAAAGGTGAGCTAAACAAATCCCCAACTGGTTGTGCAAAATAGCTTCCTTTCTTCAAAATTGGCAACCATGCAACTGATTTGGCATTGAACATGGCTGATTGGATGAATGGAAAATCAACAAGAAGCTGGTCTTCCACCCAAATCATCAAGGTATCAGCTGAAGGAAAATTCAATACCTCTTTTAGTTGTTTTGCATTTGGATTGGAGAGGTATGACAGCTGATCCTTGGTACTTTGTAGCTCATCCTCATGCTCAAAAGCAAGCATGACTAGTTGTGACTTCTCCTTTGGCTCCAATGAAGCCAAATACCTGATTGGGAAAGGTCTGATCCATTTGATATGCCCATAGCTCTGATTTTCAACTCCAAAAATGGAGTCTTCTTGTAGACCCTCTTGAATGGATGGTGTGGAAGAAATGGTGAAATTCCTCTGTCCTTTCTCTTCCTCCAATGAAGAACATGAAAGATTAAAATCTTCCAATCTTGGTTCCAAAGAGCTGCTATAAGATGTAGGCTATTGCAAATGAATGCTCTCCTCCATGACAGCAGACTCAAGTGTTTGGAATGTGGATGATGAAAGAGAGAATGGTGGAACCTCAATCGGCTCTTCTCCATCAAAACCATCCTCCAAATCGACAGATAAAGCCGCCTCATGGCTGTCTCTTGCGCAAATGCTCAACTTCCTCCATGGTCTCCTCTTGATCTGTAACTTGACCACCATGGTTTCTTTCACCCTCCAACATTGAGTTTGAGAGATCAAACTCCTCTTCAGTACTAGAACTTGAGAGAGGTGAAGTAGAAAGAAGAACTGAAGGTTCTCCTGTAGCCTGCTTTGTGCTCAAAGCCCTTGGAGCTATAATTTTCTCCTCCACAGCTAGAATTTGCTCCTCTTCTTTTTGATTTGGAGCAGCTTCTCCTTCCTCCAATGTTTGAAGATAATCTTGCTCTTGATTGAACTCTTCCTCCAGCATGAAGTTTGTCAAGTCAAACTCTTCGATCTGCTGCTCTAGAGGACAAGTTGGGACTGCAAGATCTTCTTCTTCTGCTGCAACAAAATCAGTCCTGACCACCATTTGTTCAACCTCAGCCTCTTCTGCAGGCTTAACCATCAAGGGGATCTTTGTCATCCCAAATTTGGCAGCCCAAACCCTCAAGTTGTCTGTCATTTCTTTTCTATTGGGCTCCTCTTCTTGCTGTCCTTCATGGCTGATTTTTGCAATTTCTTCTTCCCCACATGGAATTGGGGATGCAAGAGGAGAAGTGGATTGTAACTCAAATGGCTTGGCAATTTTTCATGGTGGTGGAGGTAGAAACTCTTGTTTCTTTGGAGGAGGGGGTATTTCTGTTAGCTCTTGTGGAGGGGATGACTGTTTGGAAGGAAAAAGGATAGAAGAATTGAGATGTGGTGGAAGACTGAGAGGTGGAGACATGGGATCAACATTTGGGACAGTAGATGGGGAGTTTAGAATTTGCAATTCCAAATGAGATGATGCTGCTTGAGTAATGGGAAGAGAAAAACTAGATGATGGTGTAGAACTTACCCATTGACAAGGTTGTTCAACAACAAGTGTATAGGCCTCTATTTCTACGGTTAATCAACAACAAGTGTATAGGCCTCTATTTCTACTGTCCATTGTGCAAGTTGGGGCAGCATCTTTATCATGAAGTCCAGCTTCTCCGAGGGCTGAAGTGTCTTGGAAAAGGGCCTCCCCATGGACAAGGAGTCCTGCAACCAATTCTGAAAGCTCTCATTTGAGCTGATTCTCTGGACTGCACCATCTTTACCTCCATCTTTTGGATTTTCTCCAACAGACCAGCATCTTGCATCTGATGGTCTTCATTATATGCATACTCTTGCTCTTGGAAAGCTCCATAGCCAAAATGATTTTGGCATTGCTTCTCATATGGGTATGCATGCTGATTTTGAATTTGTTCAAAATGCCGATTTGGAGGATTTAAAAACATCTTTGGAGGTGGGAAACATTCTGTTGTTGTAAATGTGAGTCCCATGATGGAAATGAAGTCATGATTGCACAACTTCATGGAATGGAAAAGAATGAAAGGGATGGAAAGAAGGATGGATGAGAATGGATGAAAAATAGGTCTACAACTTTAGAAATGGGTTACTAATCGGATGGATTTGCAGATTTGTTTGCAAGTGCCTCCAAAGGCTGAAATCTTCACAGAACACACCAACCTACAAAAGATGAAGTGGAAGACCTCTAAGGTCCCACAGCGTGCCAAAAGCGTTGATGAAAAATCACGGCACCCACGGATCTTGATCAGATTTCTAGGTTGATCACTCTACATCCAGTGTGATTGCACAACATTGAAACCTCTCTACAAGTGTGGGACTTGTAAAATGAGAGAGGAATCTCCAGAGAAGGCTGGTTCCTGCTCCTAAACTACCTGCCACAAGCTATTCCAGTGCAGGAAAGCTAATCTAATCCTAATCTAACCATGCCAAGGAGACAGAGAGAGAGAAGAGAGAAAAGGGAAAAAGAAAAAAGCCTGCTAAACAAACGGTGATACACCGAGAGAAGGAGAATGTTGAACATCTATCAAAACATTCATGGAACAAGGAGAGGTGAGAAATGGGAAGGATGGATAGATGCATCACAAACCCAAAGATAGATTTCACACGAGAAAATGTCCCAAAACTCCATGAACACGGACTCCATACCGTAATCAACATTAGAACATGAACAAGTACCTGCAACGAATAGAGGCAAGAAAAAACAAGCAAAAATGAGGAAGCATGGATAGATGCCTCACAAAACACATTTTTGTTGCTCCGGAAGTTGCATAGAACATCATTTTAATGGTAAAAGGCAAAAACGCCATTACGAGTAGGGGAGGAGGTTCAAACTCCATTTTCAACCTTGGAGAAGAAAAAGAAGGGAGGGCCGAGCGGAAAGATGAACCACTTGTAATGTCTAACTCTTTGAAAGAAACCCCTCCTTACAATATATAAGAAGAATGGGAGAGGGAAGAGAGAGGAAATCGAAATCTACCCCAACCACCTCCCATCGCATCTAACTCGTCTCATTATGGCGGTAGGTGAGATCCCTAACAAACTCAAAATATGGTGAACTGTGTTTTACATTTTTAAGAATTTTTCTCACCCAATTAAAGATAACCAGATCATAGTTGGATAGAGGACCTCGTAAGCTTGCCAAAAGTCCAAACTTGCATGAATCCGAGCTCCCGGTCAAAATTTATGGCCATCCGAATAACTACGCCGAGTGGTGCGCTTCCCTGTCGGCCTCCAAATGTTGCACCTCCGAAGGTGCGCTAAGCCAGCACATCCATGTGCGTGTCGACATCCTCTTACATGCACCAAGGCGTAACTTTTTCTATGTCAACACTCCGTGTCGTGTGCCATTTCTGTGCGCCAAGGGCGCATCCTTTTCTCTGTCGACACTCCGTGTCATGCGCCATTTCTATGCGCCAAGGGTGCATCCTTTTCTATGTCGACACTCCGTGTCATGCGCCATTTCTGTGTGCCAAGGGTGCAACCTTTTCTATGTCGACACTCTGTGTCATGCACCATTTCTGTGTGCCAAGGAGCAACTTTTCGTGTCAACACTCCGTGTCATGTGCCATTTCTATGCGCCAAGGCGCAACTTTTTCTGTGTCGACACTCTGTGTCATGCGCCATTTCTATGTGCCAAGGCACAACTTTTTCTGTGTCGACACTCTATGTCATGCGCCATTTTGTGCGCAAGGTGATAAATGTTAGGGATTTGAGCTTCTTTGATTTCTATATTCTTCTGCTTGTCTATATCTACCTGGGGAAAGATATATACAACAATAACCTTTTAACAATATCGTTGAAATACGAATCGGAAGAATAGAAACCCTTTTTTGCTTCAAAACCCACCACCTCATTTTCCACAGTGGTAAACAAAGTAACACGCCTACTCAATGCATCTACAACTTGATTCTATTTTACGGATTTATTTTTTAGGAAAATTATAACCCTACCAAAATGAAACCCACTTCAAGTATGCATACTATTCAAATTCTTTTGGGTATTCACATACTTCAGGGCTATGTGGTCCGTAAATAACACAAACTCCTTAGGAACTAAGTAATGCCTCCAATGCCTTAATACTTGAATAATGGCATAAAATTCCACATCATAAGTAGAGTAGTTCTTTCTTACCTCATTTAGTTTCTCACTAAAGAAAGCTCACCGGCTTTCCATATTAACTTAGAACGGTAGTAATACCCATATGTGAGGTGTCACAATCAAGCTCAAACACTTTATCAAAATCTTGTAGTGCAAAAATGGGTTTCTCATTACCTTCTTCTTTAAGAACTAAAAATTATCCTCACCTGCCTTTGTCCACAAAAACTCCCTTCCTTTTGTGTAATTTGTTATAGGTGCTACAATATTCTGAATTTTTTATTAAATTTTCTGTCAGAAATGTTGTTAGACCATGAAAGCTTCTTACCTCTCGTTATACTCCATGGAGTATGCCATTCAATTATTCCTTTATATTTTCTTAGTCCATCTATACCCCATCTTACGAAATAATAAAGCCCAAGAATACCAAACTCTCGGCATGAATGTGAACTTCTTTATATTTACATAGAGTTTTTATTTACTTAACAATTCAAATACCACCCTTAGATTCCTCAAATATTCTTCTTTAGTTTTACTAAAGATCAAGATATCATCAAAATAAACCACAACAAACTTACCATTATACTCTCATAGCATGGTGTTAATCGAGTCTCATAAAATTACTAGGTGAATTGGATAACCCGAATGGCATCACCGACCACTCAAATAATCCATTTCCTATCTTGAATTTTATTTTCCTCTCATCTCCTTCTCTCGATATGAACGATTATAACCAGTTCAAAGATCAATATTGGTGAAATACGTAGATCCAACAAGAACATCCATCATATCATCAAGGTGAGGTATTGGGAACCTATACTTGATTGTAATTTTTTTATTGCTTTGATATCCATGCACATTCTCCATGTTTGATAATTATTTGGTGTTAATAAAGCTGGGGTTACACATGGACTCATGCTCTCCTTATAACCCCCTTTCGCATGAGCTCTACCACTTGCCTATTCAACTCTGCATTCAATGTCAGGATCATTCTATAAGCCGCTTGATTTAGGAGTGAATACCCTAGAATCAAATCAGTATGGTTTTGAATATCTCTTAAGGTGGTAATCCATATAGTAGATCATCAAGAATAACATCTGAAAATTCTTCTATTAATTCTATTGTTTCTACTAGTATTTGTGCACTTGCAAAGTTCATCCTTATTCTGCAACTAAGTGCATAACAAAAAGTAGTTACCTTTCCTCCTTCACAAATTCCCTTGCAGAAAGAATTTTTTCAACCTTCCCCTCTTCCTTAAGAGGTAGAAAAACTATTTTTGTGACATCCTTCCAGAAAGTATAAGTATTCTTTCCCCGTTATGAATAATTTTTCTATCAAATTGCCAAGGTATTCTAGTAGCATGTGTCATGCATCCATAGGAATAACATCACACCAAATCTCATCCCTTTAACCTGTTCCTAATAGAAAATATTATTAAACATCTCTAATCAATATTAACTTCATTACACTTCTTAAACCATGCAATACGGTAAGGGTTAGGATTCTTCTCACAATGTAGACCCAATTTCTCGACCATTTCATTTGAAACCATGTTCTCACAACTATCACCATCAATAATAAGATTACATACCTCTATTATTGAATTACATATTGTTACTTAAAAAAATTTGTATGCAACCATGCATTCGCCTTGATCTCCTTTCTTGTAGCAATCATTGTCCTTTTGATCATCGATTTTCTCCAACATCCTGGTGGAATTTCTAGGTCTAGTTCATCTTCTACTTGTTTATCTTCAACAAGATTTAATCTTGGAGAATCTCCTTGCCTCTTTTCATGGTATAAGTATGCGGGAATTCAAAATTCCAATGCCCTTCTTCACCACATCTCGTAATAAACAAATGGTCTTTGTTCGGCCTCAGATCCTCTATCGCCATCATATCCCCTACCCCTAGAAAATCCTTTGCCTCTTTCTTGATTATGGAAATCTTATCTCATATCCTCTTTATTTTCCAATCCATGAGATGATCTCCCCTACCTTGGCTATAACCATCCCATCTCCGAAAGGAAGATGAGGCCCCCAATTAATTCGGGTAATATCCTAAAAGTTTGACAATTTATTTTTCCTTGCCTTTTAAGGCTAATTGATAGGCATCCTCCATGATCTTAATCCAATGCATACTTATCTCTACTTGAATAGAAAATTTTAGTGCATTTACATACCTTTGAGCCATTTGTTCCTCGGCTTTTTCATGCTCTACATGAATGGACAACTTTTAGAACTCATCTCGTGTATTCTTGTACTATTTGTAAGTTTCGTATGAGATCTCAAACCTCCTATAAAGGGCTTTGCGCATAATCCATAGGGAGAAATTTATCTTTCATCGTCTTCTCCATCTTGCTCCACATCCTAATTTTGTCTTTCCCATTTCTTGACCGCTCTTTCTATAGGTGATCTCACCATCACATAGCATGACCTTTCAATTTCATGCATACAAATTTTACCTTCTTTTCTTCGACATAGCCTTCCACTCAAAAAATTTCCCCATGCTAGTCAACTAATCTATTAGCTCATTTGGTTTTAGTCTACCACCATACTCTAAAACATCAACTCTTATCCCATCATTCTTTCCTTCTAATGCTCGAAGAATCCTTTCTTCAAATGCTAATGGTGGTGCTTTCGTTTCCTCCTCTTCACAAACTACTTCTTCATCCGTGTCATCTCCACCTTCATTTACTCTTTGGTTATCATTGTAGCAAGTGCAACAACTTGCCTCTGTAGATCTTGCATATTTCCATTCATACCGCTCTCCTCTTCCTACCATTTTTTTAAAGATGTCGAACCATCTACGATACCGGATAATGTAGCCAAATTATGAATAAACTTGATATACCGCAAATAATATGAACTCCAAAACCAAATAGATCTCCTTCTTTGTTATCGAATAATGAATTACAATGTTTCCTAAATAGGAAAACAACTCCCAACTTGAATTTCCAAGAAAAATCTAACTAACTTGATTAAATGTACTCGTAGGTGGTAGAAATTACTATTTTTAGCAGTTTACTAGAACTGTTATTCTTAGTAAGTTCGCATGCTTATTCGTATGCTCACGAAATTGCCATGCATCTTCTAAATTCCTAAATTAGAGAAATTTTCAATTTTATAACGCATAATGCAACTAATAAACTAAAATTAACTAATGCCCCAAAATAGGGAAAAACCGAACTATAACTTAAATCCTAATTTTTGCCTCAAGATGGCAGATTTAGGGCTGAAAATGTGTCAAAACTTGCCCCAACCGGTAGGGCGGACTGTTCTCGCATTTGTCTCAACGAAACATGTGGTTTAAAAAAATGGAATCAAATGCAGACACATGGAGCTCAAGTTATGGCCTTTTCAAGATCCCGCTAATTTTGCGCATCAAATACCCTTGTGAATATTTTATCATGTTGTCTCCATTACGTATGGAAGTCTTGTAAACTTGTAATTGTTTAAAATGAACTTCTTAGTTGTTTTTTATAAAAATGTGATCTTAGTTTACATTGTAAATGAAAGCAAAAATCTTGAAAAGCATTTCCTTGCTTATTGGAATGAGAAATTATTAGATTGTAAAAGTGTAACAAGTTCATTGAGAAGATGGAAATAAGATTGAAATGAAAATAACTTTACTTTCAAATTAGTAGTTTCATTGCCTCTATGATGTGTGATGTTCATTTTAAAATATTGGGAAATCTTGTTACAAATTATTTGTTTGAAATGGTTGAAACTTGCATTTTGTGATGAAAGAAAATAGTTATTCACATTTCACTACTTGAAAGGAATATGATAGCAAGTTAAACTATATTTGTTTATTTTTGTATTGTTGAAAGAAAGTTTAAAAAATAAAGGGGTGTTTTACCCATTTTACCTTTACATGTGTTGATGGAAAAGTCTTAAAATTTTCGTTGGTTATTTACCTTATCAATAAATAGATTGATCCTTTAAATCTAGTAGAGTAAAGGAAATGCATGGTTACAAATTAGACCATAGTTTTATTTGATTGTATAAATTTATTATCAATTTATTATAAATTTATATATAAATCGAATATTAAATAATGTAATAATAAGTGGAAATAGGATTCATTATTAACATCGATAATGTTATTATCAAATTATAAAAGAAATTTTAATTGAAGGTTTAAGGATTAGTTAACATTATTAATATTTTAATATTATAAATATTAATAATAATAATAATAATAATAATAAAATTTTAATGATAGTATTATATATATATATATAAACAAAAATTTAATAAATAAATAAAAAAAGAAATTAAAGGAAGTGCTTAGTCGCATCCCCTATGGGGTTTGAGTTTTTGTTTAAAGAAAATTTGGTGGGGGTGGAGGCTCACCAACCCTACCCCACTGATTTTTTTGTGGCCAGAATTTAAAATGTGTGCCATATGTTTTTAATACACGAACATACACACACACATGTATAATAATACCCATATTTATATTTGATTTTTATAAAATGGATTTTGTTATTATTTCTATGTGTGTGTGTGTGTGTGTGTGTGTGTGTGTGTGTGTGTGTGTGTGTGTGTGTGTACAGATCCTTTTAACCCAGGTTTAAATAAACCATTCCATCTATTTATTTAAAATAGAGAAGAATGCCCATATGCCAAATGTGGAAAATAGGAAAAAAAGAATAATGGAAACAATAATGAAAATGCATGCAAGCCCTAAAAGAGGGTGTAAATAGAACTTTGAAAAGAAGGGAAGAATGTTCCTTTCTTCCATGAGCTTGAGCTTTCCTCTCATGGCTTCCACCTCCTTTCTCCTCCGACCTACTAAATAAGAAATGAGCCTTTCATAATCTTAGTTAGGGTTATTGGAGCCCTATATCCAAGGGTTCCAAATCAATCCATATAAGGGATGAGATACATCCCTACAAAAATTAGGTGAGATAAATTTCAAATTTAAAATACATGGGTAGGTTTAATTGGGTCCACTCAAGTGGTGTAAGGGGTGTAATTATTTTCCTAACCCAAATGTTTTATTGGAGACCCTTTTTAAAACAATAGCTTTGACCTCTTGTTTTGGGTGGAAATAAACCTTACTATTAAATAACTAGACCACCATTCTTTTGAAATTAATTTGATTGTGAATAATTAAGGTCTAATTAAATTGTATTAAATTCAAGGGAGGGGAGTTTAACCCTGCCCTAAACTAATTAAAGTATTAAATGACATTAAGAAATGTTATTAAATTAATTTAGAAAGAAGCTAAGGGGATTACGAACCCCATTTGAAAATTAATAATAATAATTAAATATAAGTTTTAAATACGATGAAGTGTTGACCTTGAATTTAATCTAATGTTCTGAATGGGTGTTTAAAAAAACTTGTTCCATAATTTTTCTATTACAACCTTTTGTCTTGGGTTTGAGTGGGTAAAATTGTGGGCATTACATTCCCCCTTATTTCATTTTTTTTTACAAACATAATATTTCCTCAGTGGAACCCCTAATCTTAGACAAGGTAAAATATTTTTACACTTTACGTGTAGCCTTCTCACCTTTGAAGTGGCATGCGTCTTTGTGGCTTCATGGTCTAGGTGACACCTAAGATTTTCCCTGGAGGATTACCATAAACATGGAAATGGAAGGAGTATATCTCTCTACTAACACATTTGGTGGTTTTCCGGATTAACATGAAAGCTTTTGGTTTTTTATCTCGCACGTTGAGAATAAACACGGAGGTGATAGGAGGTCTCCACTATTTTTTATAGTTTGGTGGTTTCTCACATTTCGAGAAAATCCTTTTATCCTCACAATTTTTATTATCGGGGAGGTACCAAAATGGAAAATAATGCTTAGTATTTTTTCTAAAATCCACACCGCACAAGAAAACCACACCACACACAACATAATGCCAACACACACTAAAAATGTCACCAAAGAAATGATGCAACGCCTTCGTAGGTGACTCATGAGTGGACAACAAATTTACTCCAACCTATGGGTATTCCCAACCTCCGTAAGTTTATACTATATGCTTCACAACAAGAGTTTTGAAGCAATGACAGCCTCATTAGACGAATCTTCACATTCATAAGTATCGGTGGATCTTCTACTCGGAAAACATTATCTTCACTAGGCTTGAATTTTTATTTGAGAACATCTTTCACTTGAAAAGATAGTCCCATGTTGTATGACCCCTCTTCTTACGATCTTGACATTTAATGTCCCTTTTTTGATATTAGACTTTTAATAAAAATTTGAAGATTAAAGTGCTTTCTCATTTTAAAAATACCTTCATCTTCTATAGGAACCATTTTGTCTTACGCGAGTAGTTTTTAAATCAAATCGGTTAGAGATTATGATGGTATTTAGCTAAGAATAAATACAAGTTTGTTATATATGTATGCTATACTATTCAATAGAATAGATTTTGCATTCTAATCGTCAACTTCAGTTTTTACCTTAGCAAGTTACCTAATAGGAGACCTTAGATTGTTTATATGGCTAGACATAGTAATTCCATCATCCATTTTGAATCTATATAATTTCAATTTTACTAAAAATTTGTCATTTACTGCTTTTTCACCGAATAGGGTTGTAACGACCCAAAAAATCCACACATGAACAACACAGTGAAATACAGGATAATTTTTTTTTACTTGTTTGACACATAACATGACGCAACATGTCGTCACCAAGTATACAACTAACACTGTGAACAACTTGATACAAGGATGGCCATAAAGGCAGCATGGAAACATTCACACAAATCAAGGACAATTTACTTTTTTTTTTGACAAGACAACATAGAAGTCCATTCACGAACACACTTACAATTAGGACCAACCACAAAGAGTTATTCTTGAGGGTTATTTATTTTAATAAGATATCTTGCAATTCTTAGCTTACGTTTTCCAAGGAGGCTCAAGATATGATCCGTATAATTCAACTTGCCAAGCCAAGATTATTCCTTTGACATTGAGTAATTATCTTTAAATCTTCTCTATTATGACATTTATTTACTTAATTCGTTTATCAAGAAAAGGAGTATTTAAATTCCACAAGGCCATCTGCTCACCACTAACGCTACTAAGATTCGTTCTTGCTCACAAGACAACATGGTTTTAAGTTCAACACACTTAAGAGAAGAGATACAAGGTGCCTTGAAAAAGGGTTAGAGGGAGAAGGTCGAGATGAAACATTTTTAGGACCTCATTAGTTATTGCCAGTATTAAATTGAAGCTAGGGCTCTTAACCAGAATTAACAACAACTTTACTTAGGCTTCGCTAAAAGTACTAACAAGGAGTAAAAGAATTTACTTTCCAAATGGCTGAGAGATAGATTGTGTGATTTCAAAATTGTTTTCTCCTGTTTACTAAATCTTATTATCTTCCAGAACTAACCATAGATTTCCTTTAAGTTCGTTTATAAATTCCACCATGAAAGGGATAGTGTTCATTAGTGTAGGCAGGGTACCAAGTTATATAATGTTACTTTGATGATAGTCTGCCCTTGATTACTTAAAGAATTTCTTGCTCTCAAGTTGGTGACCCCTACGTTACTTTATTTGAATACAACTTTTAATTTAACTTCCTGACGTATTAAACAATCCCATGTTAGTTTACTTATGACACTTTATTACTAAGTCATGGCAAGGTTTACTCAGAATTTATTCTCAAGGAAAAGTTGAAGCAACACTCATTTACGAGAACAAAACAAGATTACATCATTTCTTAAAATAATGACACTCCACAAGTCACTCAACCACAATAACAAAATTTTCTTATAATTTCAATGATGGCACACAATACAAGGTTTCCAAAGTTCAGATGACAAGTCCACAATACATTATACTAAGACATTAATCCTCTTCTAAAATTTCCACTGGACATTAACAAAAGTTGATCAACATAAAAAGGTTTGAGTAAAGGAACTTCTCAAGCGAGGTTGATGACAAAAGTCTACAAATCTATCCCTCATCTACACGCAAGATCCATCTGCAACAAATTTTCTACAAGAGTCAGTTCACGAGAACTGAGCAAGATAAGGCTACACAAAACCACCATAGCTATTATCTAACAATATCATGAAAAGAAGCACCTTATTACAAGAATTTGGGTCAAACCTTTAAACACTATGAGCACATCAAATTATAATAAAGTATATAACATGTCGATTAAAGAAGGAGAAGACATTGTACTTGATTAGGAGCAAATTCAATGAAAGTAACAATCATATGAGAATGGCCCTTGGCCCTATAAGGAGAAAACAAACAATCTAGCAAAAGCAGAATCCCCATCAAGTAAGTGATTAAACAATAATTACAAGATTGAGGTTTGATACATATACAGTCATCTAGAAATTTATTAAAGGTACCAAACGCATAGGCTAAAATGATATTTTCCAAAAGAACAAGAGTTGATCGGCCCAAGAAGGGGAAACATGGGTTTTAGAAATTAACACAAAAGCCATGCATAAATGAGTTTCAAACCGGAAATCAATTAGAGTATACACACAACATAAGTTTGAGCGAAGGAAAAGTATACTAGTTTTGACCATTAACTACAAGGAGATTTACCAATCATCCAGAAGGGTTAGAGTCTTACAGCTAGTATGCAAACATGCGAGAGAAGAAGGGGTTCCATCCAACAAGAGTATACAATAATGTCATCAACAAAATTTTATAACACTCTGATTTTGCAAACCTCCACTACTGATACTAATGTTTGATTAATTTAAAATAAATTACCCATATCCCAAAACAACCATATTTTACGGCAACCTTGGGTAACAGGTCAACCGTCGCAAAAAGATACAAACATGACTTCTAAGTGACATTATCAAAACAAAACCTTCGCATTTATGAATTCATAAGACTATCAAATAAAAGCTGAGTTTTTCCGAAGGTTAATCACATTTAAGGAAATTTCCATCACAAACTATTACGGTAATTATGTGCATAAAAACCGACCAATATTAATTAATAGCGTTAACATTACAAGGAGCAAATAATGCAAGTTAGGAAAAATAGAAGAGCGCCATCAGCAATAATTCGAGAGGGGGAATTAGACCAAACTATTCTAGTGTCAACGAGTCTGGATTCGCACAATGAACCCTACGACTTAGTTGATCCGAAAATTTAGTTATGGTTCAAGTTGATAGGGATGGTCAAGGTATTTCTTGAGGATGGCCTTAAAATCCTATAAACAAGATGAAAGATAATATAAGAGTCTACACCCGCGAGGCGGAAAACACACTGCACACAACCTTTTCATTCAAAAAGTTTAATACCGAAACTCAAGCTGGTTAGCCCCAAGCCTTGGTCACACAATCCTAAAACCTTTATTTCTTGATGCCAAAAGGTTATCAAAGGGACTTGCAAAGGAGCTAACAAAACGTCAAAAGACAACTTGGGTGCTAGGGAGGAGCTTCACAGTTATCGTAACTTACTTCCATGATATCGAAAATACTAGTTAATCAACATAACAACTTGCAACTCAATCGCAGAGAAGGATTAATACATAAACAAACAGATGAAGGTATATCATTCAAGTAAGAGAAACATAACATTCAAAGGAGAGGGCACACGCATCCTTTCGACCCACATCAATCAGCGATAAAAGCTAAAACAAGAAGACACAAGAAGAAAGGAAATCTCCCATCATGACATCCAGCGATAAATCAATGCAAGGAAAAGTGGTTCGATTTCACAATATTTTTAAATAAAATAATAGTAGAAAAGCGTAGAAATATCTTGTCTGTTTCTCAAGCTTCAGGTGAGTCATACAAACTCTGCGGACCCGACATAAAACAATAGCATGAGACAAGGATGTGAGTACTTCTGCTTTGGCGATGTAAAAGGGCCAAATGTGATAAGCGGATAGGCAGATGGCACGAGAAAATTTTGAGTTGAGTCCTTTCACAAAACCACCTCACACCACCTCGATGCGCTTCGCACTAGAAACAACTCGAGGAGATTGTCTTCCATCTTCCCTCGCTTAGAAAGATCTATGAGATCATCAAGGCCATTATCAACCAAGTACTCCTTGAAAAAGTCGTGACGAATAAAAGCACGATGCCCTTGGCCATAAGAAAACCCAATTAATCCGAGAAAAAGACCATACGAGAATGACAAAGTCGGAGAAAAGAAATATCAAGAGATGCTCTCCTCGTAGTCTCCTAGCATTGGATTTTTTACCGTGGCTCTTTCTCACATTTCTATTCTGCCCAAGTAGGTTTCCATTTCCTTGACGGTACTCTCCGCTTTTCCAAATCTCCACCTACTCTTCTTCTTACTTTTTTTCATCCAGGATATGCATACCATACATCAGATTTGATGAAGTAAACAACATAGTCCAGGTCCTCTTAACATTAAGAAAAGAATACTTTTTCGAAAGTGAAAATAAAATCGATTCCTTCTTATTGCGCAAGTTCCATATGATGCACCTTGTTATAGTGCAAATGTGCAGCCCATTGCTTACAACTTGCTTTGATTAGCAGCACCAATAATCTCCATAAGATCATTGTCATTGTTTAAGATGAGAGACCTAGATTGCATTACCCACAACAATTTCTCTAACGATATAACCTTGGAGATAAACTTGGTTGCGCAAGTGTGGCGATCAACATCTGCTAGAAGGCTCTTTTGAACTTAATATAATAGAGTGTTTCTCCACCATGCTTATGCCACAGAGACTCGATATCATCATTTCATCTTTTTCCAATGAATTTTCTGGCTTTTCTTCACATCGCATTACCAGAAATCTCTACAAGAACATTTCCCTTTTTTCAAACTAATGGGCATACGCTTTGCCTCTCTCACAACAATTTGCATTGCAACAATCCTGGACAAACTTGATGCAGTGTGGCAGAGGAATACTTTTACTTTCCCTGTTCACTCAGCACATGTTCTGAATCTGACAAATATCCTGCTACCTTCATCTCCCAAGACGTTTTCTCCAACATTGCATAGATCTCCGTGTACTGTGGGTGTGATCATCATCTACACAAAATGCATGCACCATTTTATTGCCTTTAATCCAACTACATCCAAGTTTCCTTTTAATTCCTCTATCCTTCATCGATCTCCTAACAAGATGCGAGTATCACCTTTATCATTCTTTTCACTCAGAGTGGCGGCAAGGGTTCCGGCCGTATTACACAAACTCGCCTGCAGCAAAGTGCCATTGATCTGTACATTATTATTGTCAAAAGCAACCCCAACGGGATCACTATTTTAAGGAGTGAGTCGTCAAGGAAAAATTCGTCACAGAAGCATCCACAATCTGCGCCACGCCGATGTTGCTGCAGTTCCACCTCACTTTTATGCTAAGTTGCCTCACGAAAATAGGCGGAAACCTCAATATCAGAGGCCCCTACGCTCCCACACCTCTCGCAAACCCCTTCGCTATTTTGTAGTTTCATTCGAAATCCTGTTGCTCAAATTTGAGGATCCACACCCACCCACGCAACATCGGGGTGATAGATCTTCATTTCACCATCAATGAATCCACTATCCGAGAACACGTTGCAGAAATTCATCTCAAATCCCAACAAAAACCACTCCTCCCCTGCTCACGCGACTAGAACGAGTCAAAGGGAGCAGTAGCACGGACGCAAGATATTTGCAAATCACAAAAATTAAAGAAGGTGGGGCAATTTGGCGGGGGTAAGGCTAGTGAAAGATGGCCACGTACTAGGTCTAGGAGGGGGTGAGGGATAGTAGGGCCTAGGCAAAAGCAAATAAAATTTGATTTTAAAAGCAGTCTCCTCCAATCTGCGCCACACACCTACCCTCCATCTTTCCATGCAACCCCTCCACGCCAAGAAAGAGGTGAAGTGGACCGTGACAAGGTAGGTTGGGGGGCATTACATTCTCCTCCCCTTAAGAAAGCATCGTCCTCGATGCGACATAAGACAATGGAAAAGAAATGGCTCACAACGAGGCAGTGCGGGAGAAAGTACACTCTATGGTTTAAAATTTTAGTTGATTAAAAACTTTGTCACAAGGTAGCCTTAGGAACATTTGGTAGAATTTTTTAACTTTCAATGTTACGTGAAGATTGGCGGTTCCTTCTTGTTCATCATTTCATTAGTCTCTTTTCATTATCATTATTTCTAGTTTAATTTCTTTTTAAAATTTCATCATTGAAGAGTTTTGGTTTATTCCTCATTGTGGGTGCCCAACATGAACTATTAACACAACACCTATCAGGTTCACAAGACACTCTGATTCACAAGCACACAAGTATATACTTCAAGATTGTATTACACCACAAAAGGTTACTCAAATACGGAATGGAATAGGCACAGTCCACATAACATAGTACTCGTCACACATCAAAGACTGACATACAAAATACTCAACCAAAAGAGTACTACAATCCACCAGACATTTCCTCAATTCCACGTATGAGGATTTTCCATGACTCATAAAAACTACATGTACATAGGGTCCACAAGGGCATCAATGACATATCCATGACATCAGAACACATATCCATCTGACATGGGTAACACATACATCAAAATACCACTACCAAAACATCACAATAACTCAACATATATCCCGAAACATCGACCATACAGACAAATATCAAAAGCCTCCCTCAAACTCTTATGCCTCCCTCAAGTCTCTTATGCCTCCCTCAAGTCTCTTATGCCTCCCTCAAACTCTTATGCCTCCCTCAAGTCTCTTATGCCTCCCTCAAACTCTTATGCCTCCCTCAAACTCTTATGCCTCCCTCAAGGAGGCCGGTTGACCCTATGGTCCAAGACACATAGAGTTCGAACACTCCTAACCCAAGTGACATAATAACACATGGTTCAACAACCCGCTAGTTATATGTACTCCTTGGGGCATACCCCATACAACGAAGCGGGTCCATAGGTCCAACCAATCCATGGTGCATCCTATGACCCTATTCCACACATCACGACAATAGAACCAGCACAACAATCCAATCCAAAGTGCCAAGTGGCAAAGTACAAGCCTTGGGCAAGGCGGTAAGAATTCCAAATTTAAAAGAAGACCCCAAATCAAGCTAAATAAATGGCCAAATAGCCATAGTTAGTATCAAAATCCCCATGTTAGTGCCACAAACCAAGGAAATGCCCAAAATTGTAAAGCATGGCAATCAAGAAAAGTTGCTGGTCCTTACAAAATAAAGTAAAAAGCTCAATTTACAAATAAAATCAACTTATAATAATGTCACATCACGATAACTGTGTGGCCTTATCTGGCCACCAAGGGGTACTCAATGAGTTACTAGCACTCGGAACATCGAGCCTCAGCTCATAAAATACATATCAATAATACAACTATCATCACCTCCATCTGAATCATCACGCCACCACTTCGACAAGGCTAAACATAGTCATAGTTGCACTTAGGTTGCATACATGCAACCACATAGGGAGAGAGGAAAGAATCACATGTTATCTACTAAACCAAGTTTTGACTCGAGTTATTGACCCATGGTACACCATTCCTCACTCTCAACATACACTTCTACCGATCACCCTCAAGGTCGGTTAGCATAAGGTTCACAACATAACATACAACAACATCACTAACATAACGATGGTACACACATAGCTACCATAACGTCCTACATATGGTAGTACGTATACTGGGGTAGATCACGATCATATATTCACCGAGTGTAACATATCACTTTACCACTTTCTACACCCAAAGTGCAATCACCATACGATAGGGTTCATACACTCTCCGTATGACCCCAAATCACAACATAAAGCCTCACATATTTGCACAAATCATACATACGATGAACATAGTACATCACAACATAACATCCATTTCTACATAACAAAGTGCTACACACATTTCTTCAAAACATGGTAAAAACATCATGATACAACTCATTTCTTTTAACATCAATCTAGTCATACAACACATTGATACACCTACATATCACAATATGTCACAATGTTCCAACACTCTGTCATCCACATTAGAATTATTTTCACACATCACAAGTAGTAATTCACCCGTGAACTCTTCATAGAATCCACAAGAAGGAGAGAGAATACTCCCATCACCAACATATCAACATGATCACAAACACACACAAGGTGACATACACATCACGTGCGTTCACAATATCACAATTACGACAATAATCACATCACGTTTAAAGCACATTACTCTTCCACTATAAATCAACATCATGTAATACCATCATCTCCATGAAACAACATCATGTAACACCATCACCATCATGTAACATCACCATACAACACCAATCCGGCCCATAGGTTCGAGAGCATGAACCTACGCTCTGATACCAAGTGTAACGACCCAAAAAATCCACACATGAACAACACAGTGAAATACAGGATAATTTTTTTGACTTGCTTGACACATAACATGATGCAACATGTCATCACCAATTATACAACTAACAATGTGAACAACTTGATACAAGGATGGCCATAAAGGCAACACGGAAACATTAACACAAATCAAGGATAATTTACTTTTCTTTTTGACAAGACAACATAAAAGTCCATTCACGAACACACTTACGATTAGGGCCAACCACAAAAGAGTTATTCTTGAGGGTTATTTATTTTAATAAGATATCTTGCAATTCTTAGCTTACGTTTTCCAAGGAGGCTCAAGATATGATCCGTATAATTCAACTTGCCAAGCCAAGATTATTCCTTTGACATTGAGTAATTATCTTTAAATCTTCTCTATTATGACATTTATTTACTTAATTCATTTATCAAGAAAAGGAGTATTTAAATTCCACAAGGCCATCTGCTCACCACTAACGCTACTAAGATTCATTCTTGCTCACAAGACAACATGGTTTTAAGTTCAACACACTTAAGAGAAGAGATACAAGGTGCCCTAAAAAGGGTTAGAGGGAGAAGGTAGAGATGAAACATTTTTAGGACCTCATTAGTTATAGCCAGTATTAAATTGAAGCTACGGCTCTTAACCAAAATTAACAACAACTTTACTTATGCTTCGCTAAAAGTACTAACAAGGAGTAAAAGAATTTACTTTCCAAATAGCTGAGAGATAGATTGTGTGATTTCAAAATTGTTTTCTCCTGTTTACTAAATCTTATTATCTTCCAGAACTAACCATAGATTTCCTTTAACTTCGTTTTATGAATTCCACCATGAAAGGGATAGTGTTCATTAGTGTAGCGAGGGGTATCATGTTATATAATGTTACTTGCAATGATAGTCCTGCCCTTGATTACTTAAAGAATTTCTTGCTCTCAAGTTGGTGACCCCTACGTTACTTTATTCGAATACAACTTTTAATTTAACTTACGACGTATTAAACAATCCCATGTTAGTTTACTTATGACACTTTATTACTAAGTCATGGCAAGGTTTACTTAGAATTTATTCTCAAGGCAAAGTTGAAGCAACACTCATTTACGAGAACAAAACAAGATTACATCATTTCTTAAAATACGACACTCCACAAGTCACTCAACCACAATAACATTTTTTTTTATAATTTCAATGATGGCACACAATACAAGGTTTCCAAAGTTCAGATGACAAGTCCACAATACATTATACTAAGACATTAATCCTCTTCTAAACTTTCCACTGGACGTTAACAAAAGTTGATCAACATAAAAAGGTTTCGAGCAAAGGATCTTCTCAACTGAGGTTGATGACAAAAGTCTACAAATCTATCCCTCATCTACATGCAAGATCCATCGCAAAAAGTTTTCTACAAGAGTCGCTCACGAGAACCGAGGTAAGATAAGGCTACACAAAACCACCATAGCTATTATCTAACAATATCATGAAAAGAAGCACCTTATTACAAGAATTTGGGTCAAACCTCTAAACACTATGAGCACATCAAGTTATAATAAAGTCTATAACATGTCGATCAAAGAAGGAGAAGACCTTGTACTTCAGTTAGGAGCAAATGCAACGAAAGTAACAATCATATGAGAATGGCCCTTGGCCCTATAAGGAGAAAACAAACAATCTAGCAAAAACAGAATCCCCATCAAGTAAGTGATTAAACAATAATTACAAGATTGAGATTTGATACATATACCAGTCATCTAGAAATTTATCAAAGGTACCAAACGCATAGGCTAAAATGATATTTTTCCAAAAGAACAAGAGTTGATCGGCCCAAGAAGGGGGAAACATGGGTTTCAGAAATTAACACAAAAGCCATGCATAAATGAGTTTCAAACCGGAAATCAATTAGAGTATACACACAACATAAGTTTCGAAGCGAAGGCAAAGTATACTAGTTTTGACCATTAACTACAAGGAGATTTACCAATCATCGGGAAGGGTCGAGTCTTACGGTGCTAGTAAAGAAACACACGAGAGAAGAAGGGGGTTCCATCCAACAAGAGTATACAATATTTTCATCAACAAATTTTTATAAAACTACAGATTTTGCAAACCTCCACTACAAGTACTAATGTTTGGTTAATTTAAAATAAATTACCCATATCCCAAAACAACCATATTTTACGGTAACCACTGAGTAACACAAATCAACAATCGCACAAAGATACAAACATAACTTCTAAGTGACATTATCAAAACAAAACCTTCCGCTATGAATCCATAAGACTATCAAATGAAAGCTGAGTTTTTCCCGAAGGTTAATCACATTTAAGGAAATTTCCATCACAAACTATTACGGTAATTACGTGCATAAAAACCGACCAATATTAATTAATAGCGTTAACATTACAAGGGAGAAAATAATGCAAGTTAGGAAAAATAGAAGAGCGCCATCAACAACAATTCCGAGAGGGGGATTAGACCAAAACTATTCTAGTGTCAACGAGTCATCTGGATTCGCACAATGAACCCTCCGACTTAGTTGATCCGAAAAGTTATTTATGGTTCAAGTTGATAGGGATGGTCAAGGTACTTCTTGAGGATGGCCTTAAAATCCTAGAAACAAGATGAAAGATAATATAAGAGTCTACACCCGCGAGGCGGAAAACACACTACACACAACCTTTTCATTCAAAAAGTTTAATACCAAAACTCAAGTTGGTTAGCCCCAAGCCTTGATCACACAATCCTACAACCTTTATTTCTCGATGCCAAAATGTTATCAAAGGCACTTGCGAAGGAGCTAACAAAACATCAAAAGACAACTTGGGTGCTAGGGAGGAGCTTCACAGTTATCGTAACTTACTTCCATGATATCGAAAATACTAGTTAATCAACATAACAACTTGCAACTCAATCGCAGAGAAGAATTAATACATAAACAAACAGACGAAGGTCTATCATTCGAGTAAGAGAAACATAACATTCAAAGGAGAGGGCACACGCATCCTTTCGACCCACATTCTGTCAACGATAAAAGCTAAAACAAGAAGACACAAGCAGAAAGGGAAATCTCCCATCATGACATCCAACTGACAAATCAATGCAAGGAAAAGTGGTTCGATTTCACAATATTTTTAAATAAAATAATAGTAGAAAAGTGTAGAAATATCTTGCCTATTTCTCCAGCTTCAACAGGTCGTACAGACTCCACACGGGCCAGCATAAAACAATAGCATGAGACAAGGATGTGAGTACTGCTGCTGGCGATGTCAAAGGGCCAAATGTGATAACTGGATAGACAGATGGGGCAGAAAATTTAACAGTTGAGTCCTTTCACAAAACCACCTCACACCACCTCGATGCGGTTCACTTGCACCGTAAACAACTCGAGGAGAATGTCTTCCATCTTCCCTTGCTTCAAGCGATCTATGAGATCATCAAGGATTTTATCAACCAAGTACTCCTTGAAAAAGTCAGCGTGCGAATAAAAGCACGATGCCCTTGGCCATAAGACAACCCAATTAATCCAGAGAAAAAAACCATACGAGAATGACAAAGTCGGAGAAAATAAATATCAAGAGATGCTCTCCTCGTAGTCTCCTAGCATTGGATTTCTTCTGGGCTCTTTCTCACATTTCCTTACGCCTAAGTAGCTTTCCATTTCCTTCAAGCAAGTACTCTCCTACTTTTCCAAATCTCCACCTACTCTTCTTCTTGCTTTTTTTCATCCCGTAGAGATGCATACCATACATCAGATTTGATGAAGTAAAAAAGATAGTCAGGTCCTCTTAACAATAAGAAAAGAATACCTTTTGAAAGTGAAAAAAAATAAAGTCTGATTCCTTCTTATCGCTGCAAGTTCCATATGATGCACCTTGTTATAGTGCAAATGTGCAGCCCATTGCTTACAACTTGCTTCACTTAGTAGCACCAATAATCTCCATAAGAACATTGTCATTGTTTAAGATGAGAGAGCTGGATTGCATTACCCACAACAATTTCTCTAGCAATATAATCTTGGAGATAAACTTGGTTGCAGTGTGGCAGTCAACATCTGCTAGAAGGCTCTTTTGAACTTAATATAATAGAGTGTTTCTCCACCATGCTTATGCCACAGAGACTCGATATCATCATTTCATCTTTGTCCAATGAATTTTCTGGCTTTGCTTCACCAGGCATTACCAGAAATCTCTACAAGAACATTTCCTTTTTTTTAAAGTAATGGAACCGCTTTGCCTCTCTCACAACAATTTGCATTGCAACAATCTTGGACAAACCTGATGCAGTGTGGCAGAGGAATACTTTTACTTTCCCTGTTCACTCAGCACATGTTCTGAATCTGACAAATATCCTGCTACCTTCATCTCCCAAGACGTTTTCTCCAACATTGCATAGATCTCCTATGCCTGTGGGTGTGATCTGTCACCTACACAAAACGCATGCACCATTTTATTGCCTTTAATCCAACTACATCCAAGTTTCCTTTTAATTCCTCTATCCTTCATCGATCTCCTAACAAGATGCGAGTATCACCTTTATCATTCTTTTCACCAGAGTGAACGGCAAGGGTTCCGGCCGTATTACACAAACTCGCCTGCAGCAAAGCGCCATCGATCTGTACATTATTATTGTCAAAAGCAACCCCAACGGGATCACTATTTTCAGGAGCAGTCGCCAAGGGAAAATTCGTCACAGAAGCATCCACGATCTGCGCCACGCCAATATTGCTGCAGTTCCACCTCGCTTTTATGCTAAGTTGCCTCACGAAAATAGGTGGAAAACTCAATATCAGAGGCCCCGACGCTCCCACACCTCTCGCAAACCCCTTCGCTGTTTTGTAGTTTCATTCGAAATCCTGTTGCTCGAATTTGAGGATCCACACCCACCCACGCAACATCGGGCGATAGATCTTCATTTCACCATC
The DNA here is from genome assembly GCA_018340775.1 of Taxus wallichiana var. yunnanensis. Classification (NCBI taxonomy): domain Eukaryota; kingdom Viridiplantae; phylum Streptophyta; class Pinopsida; order Cupressales; family Taxaceae; genus Taxus; species Taxus wallichiana. Next base: position 721,872,082 of record CM031234.1, on the reverse strand, counting down.
AATGAATCCACTATCCGAACACGCTGCAAAGCAATTCATCTCAAATCCCAACAAAAACCACTCCTCCTGCTCACGCGACTAGAACAGTCAAAGGGAGCGGGTAGCACGGACGCAAGATATTTGCAAATCACGAAATTAAAGAAGGTGGGTCGGGTGGCGGGGGTAAGGCTAGTGAAAGATGGCCACGTACGTGTCCAGAGGGGGTGAGGGACAGTGAGGGCCTAGGCAAAAGCAGATAAAATTTGATTTTAAAACAGTCTCCTCCAATCTGCGCCACACACCTACCCCCATCTTTCCACGCAACCCCTCCACGCCAAGAAAGAGGTGAAGCTGACCATGACAAGGTAGGTTGGGGGGCATTACAAGGGTGTTAAACATATCCGAAATTTCTTTTGGATGATTTTTTTAAATCCACGTAATGTAACTCATAATCTGAAAACAAGACTAATAATAGATTACACTTTGTCATATTTTTTTGCCATTCCAATAATTTTCTTGCATCAGTTGGTCGTTTCTCATCCTCGTTTACAATACCCCAAAATTTGTATTCATCAATTGCATTTATATTTTAACCTTCGAGATATGAAAGTTTAGAAAAGAATATTTTTCAACCGGAATTTCCAATTTTTTTGAAATTACGAAACTATAAGAGACGTAGATCAATTTGATAAAAGGAAGAAAATTACTAAACTACCAGGATTGAAACGTTGTAGAAATATGTAGCCTACCACCATGCGTTAACTAAGAGAATCAGCAAAATAAAACCGTCTTAAAAACCTCCTTATAATGATACTTATACTCACGATGGCGGTGATCTTCAAGAAAATACATCTTAGCTACAGAGTACTGCACGATGCTTTCAAACTCTCGTCGTGTCTCTGATCTCACATGGACCTTTGGTCCTGAATCTGCAGATTCTATTTGCAGGTTAGAGATGGGGAAATATCTCCGTAAACCTTGGTTGTGTCTTATGGAGCTTTAAACCATGCATGCCTTGTAGGTATTCCATGAGGGAGCAGGATTTTCCACACAAGGAAAATATGCTCGACAATAGGGGAGGCGATTCAAAGAAAACTTATTTGTATCCTCATGAATGACAGAAGGTATAGTGAAATAGATTACACAAATAGGTGTACAACTCACGATGCTTTTCTCTCACATTTCCTATACATGACATGGAAAATACTTGCTGCAATCTCTGGCAGATCTTGTATCACTTTGATGCAAATTCTTGCATGAAATGAGAATGCAGTGATTCAATATTCATTATCAATGCATATATATACAAATCTATTTTAAGAATATGGTAACTAACATGTTGAGAATGGTGTTAACAAAAATACAACCTCTCTAAAAATTGTGATATTGGTGCTATAGAAAAGGTTACACAAATAAGTATAAGAAAATAAAGTAAAACAACAGATTCGCTACATCTGATTATGCTAACAGAAACTACAGTAAATGGTGGAATTTGAGTATCGATACGATAAAGTTTAAAACTCAATGTTGAAGATTATTTTTGATAATTGGAATTGAAAAACTTTATTGGTCATGACCGGTAGCACTTGTGTCACATTATCCATTGTACAATTTTTTAAAAATCTTGTTCGACTCTTTTTCGCTTTTCAAACACAAAAGGTTTGTGTTACTATTGATGTTTCTTTTATGGTACATCTCATTATTCTTTAGTTGTATAATTAATACATAGCACAACAACGTTTAACATGTTAAATAACCCATATGATAAATTTAAATAGAAAAATTATTAGGAAACCAATTCTTATAAGTTGTTAAACATGTTCCTCTAGAAAATGGCACACATTATATTTCTTTATATTTGACCTACTTGTTTAGAAATTATTACAGATTATAGGGGAATTTGTACATAGTGAAAGTGACATGGGTGTCCCTCAACACACGACTTTCTAAGATTCGGCCTAAACAGCCAAAATGTGGAAAACAAGATAAGTGTTAGTAGGTCTAAAGTGGTAAATATATAATAAGTGGGTATGGCTAAAGATCATGATTTAAAGTCGAACAACTCCCAATCAATTAACTTCTAAGTATGAAACTTTATAATCAAGGAAAAAAAGAACGTTTATCTCCATGTGTGGCATAGTACGATCAAGAATAATCATTGCATGAAATTACTAATCTATTTCAATTAGAATGAAGATACTTCACCTAATTAACGGACTCTTAGAAAATGTTTTTTTCTATAAATAATCCTCTTTAGAGAGGGTCAAGAAAGAAAGTAGATGATGCACAAAATGGAGAAAACTAAAGATTTATATTTCTAACTAGGTTTTCTTAATTAAAAAAATGTGTAGTTATGGATAACTAATCATTTAGCATGTCAAGTTGGATGATGATTTTTAGGGTCGGGATTACATTGAAATATTCTGCATGTAATTATAAGCCTATGTATCGCTACTAGAGATCAATTCCTAGTGGGTTAATTATTGGTTTGAAGATTGTCTAAAGAGATTGAGCGGACCGAAAATGGTCATGTAGTGTCCTCAACTAATAATTGATTAAAAAAGAAACTAAATAACTATTCAAATCATAGTTATAGGCTATGAAATGGTAGCGTGAATTCCTAATAACTAGATTTATCTTGATTTTGGTTCCTAGATTATGTTAAATCCTAACCATGAGTAAATAATTTAAAAATTTTTAATCAAATATAAAGTTAGTTTAATTTATCCTGTGGTCTATGGAATTCCTTTTCAATTAAATATCCGAATAAAATATATGCAACTTCTTTAATCTATCTTTATGTATTTTGAGAGGCTTTTGAAAGGAGTGACATAAAAATAATTAACTAACACGTTTTTAATCTTCTCCAGTTATTTAAAATAATGTTAGATATAAACTCTAAAGTAATGAATAAATAACTAAAACCAAATTAATTTCTTTTTCTAATTAAAATAAATTATATAGTAAACAAATGGATGTGGTTATTCCTTTGTTGTGCACAGGTTTGTGAGTTTTAGTTCTAATGTGGAACCATCCAAGATAATATTAATTTCTTGAAAGTAAAGAATAATAATATAGAGCTTTTGCTTGAGGTTTCTAGGTAGCAAAACTTCTCAAAAGTAATTTATCTTCTTCCAAAAATTTCTCGAAACAATTTCTTCTAATATAATTAAAAATTAATACTAAATATTACAATATTGGTGTCCCAGATTTGACCTTGAAAATTTGAGACTACACCCATGTTAAAAAAATTGTACTTTCAAAATAATGGTTCGTTTTGTGTTTTTATTGCGGAAGATGCATGTATTACGTTAAGATATTCCCAGTGTATCATATGAGACAATTTTGACAACCCAAATTCCCAAACTCGTTTTATCCCTCTGCCAAGTTTTGTCTACGGAAACTTTTATTTAATTATTTATTAAATAAATAATGCTTCATTAGAAATAAATTGTGCTCCGGTTAAATCCTATTGTGATTTTGCATGCCAATATTCACTCATCTCATTAGGGTTTTCAATAGGAATGAATCATGGGTTTTTTTGTGACTTCTATAAACATTTCCTTGTTTTTATTTATTTATTTTTCCTTTTCCTCTAGTTTTCTCCTATGTTTTTCTGTCACGTAATTTCCCTAGGTCAATTCCTTGACTCAAGACTGATCTGCTTTATTACCTAGAACATCCGGAGAAAATCTATGGCCAACATACAAGAAGGAATCATCCTCACGAAGCTTACGGGTAAAAAGATGAATTCATGCACAAAAATCCTCTCTAGGAAATTCACACTTTTGGGATTTGGATAGGTTTAAGTTGTAGCGGGATTTTCGCTAGTAGTAGGCAAGTGGAAATTTATTACCTTCCTTGCATGCTTAAAATTCCCATGAACTCAAAGTCACTTAGGCTACGGTGGGAAAATTAGAGGGGGGGTAGATAGGAATTTATTACCTACCTTACAGGGTAAAAATCCCCATTATAAAATAAAGAAAAATCACTTAAAGCACGATGGGAATTTTCTTGCTGCCTGTGAGCTTACTTTTACCAAGAGAGATATTTATTCACCCATGCAAGTCACACTTTATCAAAGGAGGCCAATTTTAATACAAGTCACACTTTTTGGGAGGTATTTTAATTAAATAATGGGAAAAATAAAAGTGGTAGGCATGCAAGAATTTCTTACATGCCTTGCAGAGTAAAAATTCCCATTATGGAAGTCAAACATTTTAAGTGAATGAAGGGATTTTTGGAGCTGTAGTGGAAGGTGAATAATCCCATCAAAGTTGAATTTTAAAATTTAGAAATCACCCATGCTAAAAAGTGCGACCCCTTTGGGAATTAAATAATAAATCTAATGCAATTTATTAATAGTTTTCCTTCCTAATTTTGGCGCCAGGGATGATGGAAAGTCAATGCATGATTTGAAGTCAAAGAAGACTGAAGGAAGAAGGCTAAAAATAAATTAAATTAATTTATTTAATGGCTGCCTAGAACATGCTAAAAAGTGTGACCCATTTGGTGATTAAATAAGTTTTTTTGTGGCATTTATTAATAGATTTTATTCCTAACTTTGGTGCCATGGAGAAATAGAAGGTCAATGCATGATGTGAAGTCAAAGAAGAACTAAAGGAAGAAGGCTAAAAATAAATTAAATTTATTTATTTAATGGCAACCATGTGCATGCAAATTTAGGCACCCAAGTTCAAGGAATAAGCACGTTTATTTATTAATTAATTGCTGGGAATAGGACAAGCTTTCATTAAATATAGAATCTTTGAGAGTTATATAAGCATGGGTTGTCATAGTGATGGAATAGTTAATTGCTTTATCAAAGGATTATAGCCGTAAATTTTTGGTGCCCAAAGGAGGTGGATTTTTGCTTTAAAAAGTGTTTTTCATTGTCAGAAAGCTTCAAAGTTTGGCACCTAGGATTGAAGGAGTCTTATTTAAGCTTTGTGTAATTATCTCGCATATTGGTGTAGGTGCCAAGGTGAATTTGCAAATATTTATTCTTGTTTTTCATGTAAGCAAAGCCTCAAATTTTAGGGCAGCAGTGAGGCTTTATATGTAGATTTTTATGATAAAAATCAAGTGTTCATGCCCTGGATTCCATATTCATTTGAATTAATTACAGGTGTACTCATTATAGGTGCTTATATAAGTGAAAGGAGATCAAATAAATGTCGATACATTGAATATATCTTCCAAATTTGAAGAAATCCTCAAATTTGCACCAATTGCAAAGATTTACGACAAAATAAAAAGAAAAAGAATTACTCAAACGAAGATTTCTCTGGACATGGAAAAGTGAGATGAAAGAGAAGGGTCGGTGAAATCATGCATTTCTTCTAGATTTTTTGATATCGGTGATACGGATCTAGGCCCCGAACTCCTCTTCGAATTGATTGACAAATCCAGGGCTAGAAAAAATATCTCATGTGGGAAGTCAAAAGTAGTGGAATTATTCAAGCTTCAGCATTTCCACCATAAATCAGCTAATAGAACTCATCATGGAGTGTGCAAGGTCGTACCATCCAATATCCAGATCAATCTAAGATGTTGTGGGAAAGACAATAATCGAGTTCGACCCATAATTTATCAATTATTGTCGAAGTTTCCAACATGACCGGTGATGACTATAATCAACATGGTGGATGCTTGAAGCATGGTGGAGAAGAAAAAAGTAGGCTGTGTGGGCATAATGAGTAGTAGGTATATGAAGAAGCTCAAGTCTCCATAAAAATTCATGAGGACTCTTTCCACGATCCAATATGGTGTAGGAGGTGGCTAACATTACCAAATTGCTATGCGGGATAAATGGAGAAACCAATGCTCATAAATTTCTCTCATGGATGTATGCTTTCATGAGAACCATTGAGATCAACAATCAAATTTGATAATCAATTAGTCGAGAGATCATCAGCAACAACATTGGTGAGTAGCTCCAAAGTGTGAGGTAGACCTACAACTTCAAGATGACTTCATATTTGGTATATGCACCACCTCGCACGGTATATTTTGCAAAGTGGATAGATGAGGCGTACTCTCAGAGGATCCTATTTTTGACTACTACCCACACTTACTATAATTGAATACAATAAAGATTACAAGGTGGTTAATGATGGATTATTCTAAAAATTCATTTACAAGTATAACAGTTGATCCGAAGACCACAGTCGGTGAGCAAGGAAGCTTGGGAAGTTGTACCCAAAGATGGTTGTATCTTCATCCGGTTTGTAGAATTTACATACCTCAGGGTAACCATATTTTTAGGAGAACCAATCAAGTTACACAAATATCCAAGTAACAAATTGCTCATCATCGAGTTGTGCAAACATCTCGTTGAGATGCATGACCTGCAATCTAAGCGACACAAGTGTACGGGCTTATTTCTTATCACGGTGGGCTATTACGCTTTGCAGGAACATTGAAAAGGCGAGAGGAATTAAAGTTGAGATGTTCTCGAGTATGAGCATGAGTTCTTCCTAGCACGTCTCGAACTTCGATCCATATGGAGTAACAAGGAAAATAATATCCTAGGAATACTCACATGTGCATTCGTTACAAGACTTCAGGATGAAGTGCAGAAGCGAGTACAAAGTCAAAAAGAAAGACTTCAGCAGGTTATCGGCTCGACAAGTGTTTAATTATGGATCAGCATGGATACATTTGGATCTCATAGATGATGGATCTATGTTACTTGACTCATACCACAAGATGGGAGGGGATATAGATGCACTTTAGGAAAACATTGGTGGTTTCCACACGATCGAGGAAAGATCTGTTGTGATTCTTGTCAACACCTCGAACTAGTTGTTGACAAAGGGGTATTTCCTTGATGAATCTTTGATGAATCAAATCACAAGAAACCTTAGCACAAGAGACTCCATCAAAATAAAGCACAAGGGAGACAGTAGTAGAAGGTTTGAAAAGCTTAAAGTGGACAAGAAGTCTCATTCACAGGAAAAGGTCTCTTCTATGGCTATGGTGTTTGTTCCTACTTCTCTAATGGAAACCAAAGAACTTTACCAGCCTGTGAACCTCGGTGAGATATTTTTGTTCCACCATTGAATCCGGAAACATTTTTGTTTTATCCTCAACCACTCTGATCTTTGCCTCTCCCTAAAGAAATGCAAAAGTTGTAGATGGCGAGAATTTGAAAGAGCATTGTTCTTGGACAATTCAGGAAGATGACAACCACAACACTATAACAATTTTAGATAGAGAGGAACCAAAGCGCAAGATGGTGGTACATTCAATGACTTCTCATTGTCCACAAAGCAATTTCTAAAAGAAGTTGGCCTCACAGTCGGTCCCAACAGCTAGAGAGAGGATATCAACTTGAAGGAACATGACTTGCGATTGCTCCGAGTTTTTTCCAAAAAGAAAGAGGACCTAAAGTTGCTAAGGTAACTTCAAGGTTTATTATTGAAGAATCATGGAAAAATTTCACTAAGATATCAGTTTCGAATAAAGGAAAGTAGAAGGGTGAGATTACGGTAATGTATATATAACTTGTTGACCAAAGTGTTGATAGGTCAAACCACAACCGAAGGATTCAAGAAAGACATACAGACACTGATAAATGCTTTATTCCTTAAGCTTGATAAAGAGAAGGTAGAAAAATATGAACTTCAAAAGCAGGTTTCCCAGTTGTGCGAGATCATTGCTAAGGTTGCCAAACCTTTCTCTCAGCCAATTTCAGCACATGAGCAGGTGAGTGATCATATAATGTAGGAAGTGGAAAATGCAGGTTACCAAGTTATAACCATCGATGAATGGAAGAGCCTAATCATTTTCCAATCTTCTACACAACTTGGGGAGGTGCCATCTCATCTAAAGGTTATGAAAGATGCATTAGTTTGGCTGAAAAAGCTAGTGACAAGCACGATGGATATGAACACAAGTGGCTGTGAAAGTAACTGAGTAGTTTGGTCAAGATAAATAAGCTATCGAGGGAGGTTTTTATTATCGAGTGAATTGTTCTTAATGGATCAGTTGAAAATGGGAAGCAACTCTAGTTTGTGGTATCTTTCCATTTGGAGATCTTCATAATCATGCTGAAAAGAATTTCGGCACTCGAGAGTTTGGTATCATCCCTACCAGGCAATGTCATTGCTTTCACCAATGAGGAAGTTGTCGAGAACTTTTCTTCATACAAAAGGACCATTCCCATCAAAGTGCCTAATTCCCTTGAAGGATCTCTTTTGATGATTCAAGAGAGGATTGATGGAATTGTTAGGCCTTTCACGATGAATTCCATCAGTAAGCTAGTAACATTGCAATCATATATTAAGAAGTTCGGGCCTAGCTTGAAGGAGGTGGAAGTGAGCATTGAAGTTTTGAGTGAAGGATTGCTGCAATTCAGGACAGAGAAAGAAGTTGTGGCTAAAACAGATGGGAAATTGTTGAATTTTATGTTCGACAAGTATATTCAGATACTGAACAAAAAGAAAGTATAGGAAGTTATAGTCTGGCAGATCTCCATTCTTCTTGTCTTTCTTCTTCTAATTTTATGTTCCCAGATGTAATTGTAAAACTAAAAGGGATTGTCTTAAAAACCATCACTTCAAGTTATTTGGAATGATTCTTTAAGTTAAGTGACAAATGTGCACAATTTTGACTTGAAATCTTAATGCATGTCACTAAGAGAGGAATTAGAGGAAGATGATTGTAATATGTTCTTTTCATTTCTTTTTTATGTTCTAACTCGTATAGTTTCCCATTTGTAATTTCCCTCTTCATTCTATAAGTAGAGGAAGAACCTTTAGGTTAAAGGATAAAAATTTGTAAGCAACATTCTTGTGTTCCACACTTTGTGCTAAAACACCTGATAGCTATTTGAAAGTAGAGGAATAAACAGTAGCATATTTCCAGAGAACTTTGTGTCAAGGGTGTACTTTATTTCTAACTTTTTGTCTTAGATCTATTCATAAACTTTGTGTTATTCTAGATCTAGATTTAAAAGATTCCTTTGTTTGTAATTTTGTATGTTAACATCTATCTGCTTTACCTATGTGCATGTGATCAACTATGTAATCTTTTTATTGGGTTGCACATATTCCCCCTTCCATTCCTACTTTCTATTCTTTTCCCCTTCTTCAAATATCTCCTTTCTTTTATAGTTGCTTACTTTCTACGCAATACTATTTAGCTATTTTTCACGAGCTACATGGTTAAGTAATACCGGCAAATAGATACTAGAAAATTTAAGCGATAAATCTTACAGGGAGCCTCACCGGTAAATGAGGGAGATTTATCTCATGACTACCTAGGTTTTCAGTGTGTAGAAAATCTAGCCAAAAAATATGTAAATATTTCTTTTCCTTCTCAAATTGCTTTCCCAAGAATATCCAAAAGGTTAATTTGGGAAGATTTTATCCAATATATAATCTTTATTAGAATAAATTTACCAAACAATGTGCAAGTATAAAAATGCACAAAAAGCAATTATATATTCATTTCATAATAGCACTAAGACTAGCTTTCTTGATTCCAAAGAACACTTATATTAAAACTAGAAATTAAAAATACATTCCGACTATTGTCACTATGGTGGTGTTATAGCTTGTCCCGGTGTTATTTTTTATGTATTTTGTGTAACGACCCAAAAATAACAACACAAGGACAACACAAGTGAAATACAGGATAACTTTTTTCTTTGACTCACATCACAACACGACACAACATGTCGTCACAAGATTACAACCAACACTAGGAACCACTTATTACGAAGGAGACCACAAGTTCAGCACGGAAAGCGTTCACACCTATCAAGGACAATGTACTCTTCTTTTGACAAGACAACATGGAAGTCCAATCCACATGACACACTCATAGCTAGGGCATCCCATGAGGAATTTCTTGTTAAATTTTCTTGTTTACTAAAGTGTCTCTTAATTCTTAACTTACGTTCTTATAAAATTTCATGTAATGATTCACACAATTCTTTTCACAAGGGAGAACTTCTTTATTTTCAACGGTTGACTAAATAGCTTAAGGCCAAGCTTTCTAAACTAGGATCATCAATTTGATGTCCAAATCTTTCTTATTCATTTGATTTTAGAACATTTTCCATTTCTTACAAGGTTAATTAATCTTACTCAAGCCACTAACACATGTTCCACAACTCTATTGCACAGGTGAAGGCATAAGCTCCGATTGAGTGGAAAGTACCACTTAGGGTTCATAACAATAACCTTCTTGTTTAAGGATCAAACTTTGACCTTGCTTAAGAAATATCACCATGAATCAAGGCAAGGGTCTACAGAACAGGACAACAAAATTTAGCTTCAGGGTCACATTGTTTACTATCAATCTTTCATTGAAGTTAAAAGTTCATCAAGATTGGTTAAATGTTCCATCTAGACTTTACTTAATTAAGTTTGACAAAGGAGAACATTTCCAACGATATAGAGACATTTAAGGTTTTATTAATCAATTCCCCTCTTACTTATTAAATCCTAACATCTTCTAAAATCTAACCATTGATTTCACCATGAGATCATTTAAGGTTTCACCATAAAAGGATAATATCAAACAAATAAATATAACAGCCACCTATGATAATATCACTGAAATCAGCTGCCATCTAACAGGAAACGAGTTCGCGAGTCCAATACCATGGGTTCACCTACAATTTTTGTTTCAGTCCAGCTAGTAACAGCTTGCTTGTGACCCTTAATAAAAAAATGGTAGAGATTTCATTCAATTAAACTTACAATGTTTCCCCTTGCTTTAATCAAACAAGAGTTTACATCAAGAAGTAGGTATAGTAATTCTCTCAACACGTAGAGGCCAAAATAGATGTCAGGTTATCCCTCCTCTAGACTAGGTACAACAGTTCAACCATGCATGCAGTTCTAAAGCAAAACCCAAATGCCATTTTCTAATCAAACAAAAAGTAAGGAATGCCCATAGGCTTAAACAAGTTTTAGAACACAACGTCACTATTAATGTACCTTTTAGCAAAATAGGAGGGCCCAAAACAGGAAATACGTATTTATTCAACCAAACAGAGATATGAAGGCTTAACCTTCCATTTAGTAACCTTCAATTATAACTACCTTCATGAATTCTTTTAAAAGAGAGTCATATAAGCAAACAAAACTCAATAATGTTTCCTTCCCTACGAACTAGATTGCATCACTCAAAATTGCAGTAACCCATTTAGACAAATATGAAATAGAGTAAGCTATAAGGGAGGAAAGAACATTCCAAGAAAAACCAGCAAAATTGGATCGAGATTTAAAGGAACAACCAACACAATCAAGCAACGATATAAACAACCACGAAAACATCTTGTCTAGGCGTCATTCAAGAGGAAAGAATATTCATTTCAAGATACTGAAAGAAGGTAGAAAACTATTACAAGGAGTAGATTTAACATGCCTGATTAGAATTCTTCCAACCAACAACCACGTCGACCAGGGCTCGGGCAACAGCAACACAACCTGCGTAACTTCTCTTCCTCCGCCTGCTGAAGATCCATACCCTGTTAACGGCCATGCTTGGCATAGGAAAGGGGGTGATTGAAACATGCCTGCTTGGAATCCTCGGGAGCAACTCCGGGAAGATAGAAGCACTCTTCTGTTTTGCTCGTGTAGTGCCCGACTGTGACAAGGCAACCAGAGGAGGTATTGCTCCTTCGCGTAATACCAGAGTGCGGTAGAGGTAACTATCTTCACATAGTTGTAGAAGTGTTGCTGTTGCATATTCCTTTCCTCTCTGAGATCCAACTTCCACTACTTCCACCAGAACAGGTATACCTCCTTCATCCACAATAACAATTTTACCTTCAGGAAGGTTTGCCAGGTTGCCTAATACAACTGCTGCTTTATCCACCATACCAATGGAGGAATCTGCCATAAGATCCACAAGTGGTCTGATTGCACCGGCCCGGATGGCTCTATCTTTGTTCTCCCGTAGAGAGGAAAGAGTATAAAGGGTTGTAGCTGCATCCTTTTTCCCTCATAAGGAACCATTAATAAGCAGAGCTACTAAGGGTGGAATTGCGCCTGCAGCACCTATTGTAACCTTGTTATCCTCTATTAGTGATAGACTCAAAAGGGTACAAGCTGTATTCTCTTTAGCGGATGATGTTCCGATTTTAGTACGTGTATCGAGAGGTTTAATAGCTCCAGTTGGCTTGTTATCTCAGACTTGTTGTTTTCATAAAGTGACAAATTTAACAGAGCAGATCACACGGCATTTTCTGTGTTAGAGGATCTACAGAGAGCAATAAAGAAAGCGAAGGCTTTATAGCCCCTGAATTAGCTATTAAAATCCTGTTGTCCATGTTATTTTTTGCGTATAGCCTCAATCGTGCTGCTGCATTCCTTTGAAGCTTAATTGAGGTGGACTCCAAATCTTCTATGAGGCCTTTAAAATTAAAATTAGCATCCAAATTTTCAGTTTCAATAGAAGGCATTGTTGATAGTTGTGTAGGCTCCATTGATGGCCTACTCGTGCTGCTACATTCCCCGGCATCATGTGGCTCTACCTCCCTTGACTTCACAAATCTACCCATCCACTTCGCCTGAGTTGCAGTGTCTTTTGAGGGAAAAAGGAGAAGCAGTTGTTGCTAGTCGTTGTAATTCTCCAGAAATATCACTGCTACAGGAAGACAAATCACTGAAAGTGAATGAGGAGTTAAACTCGTCTGCAAGATAAGAAGAAGATGCTCCAAGGCTGACATTGTCATTGACACTGTCACTGCTATTTGAAGAGGGAAATGCAGCATTCTTCCTGTCTTGTGGCCCACTAAACACTCTGCTTTCCGCTGCTCTGCCTTGCCCTCCTCCTTCATCGAACCTGGAACGAAAAGACGTCATAGATCTGGAATCGCTCCTTCTCACAATATTTGGGCAACTAGTGGAAAGAGCTTTGTTGCAGTCCAACTGATAATACTCTTTGGAATGAAGATCCGAAACAGACATCATGATGATCTAGGAGAGAGAGAGAGAGAGAGAGAGGAGTTTTACCTAGAGAAATTGAAAACGCAGAACAAACGACTCCCTGCTCTCCGATCTCATAGCTAATGGGGGTCCGCGAACCTGAGCATCATCGTGGTTAAATGAATGAAGGATTTTCCTTTTTCCATTAAGTACCTTTTCCAAATGTGTTAGAATTTTGATATCTTTTCCTTCATCGATCCGGGGACAAAGCATCAAACTTTCGGTGCAAACATTTCAATTTGTAGCTCAGTAAGGTGTGATAATTCCAATAGAAACCTTTATGCCTGCCGACCCAATGACTCGTTGAAGAAGCCCATATAAATGCAAAGCAAATCGTGCTTCATGAATATTCTGATCTGAAACAGGTCTGCCTCCATGAGATCCTCTTCCATGAGCTTGAAGGAGAATCCCGAATTGAGAATGTATTCTATACTGAACAGAACGCAACATAGTTGGATGACCTGCCTGTTCGAAGCACTCAAAAGCTTCAACCAAACTGCAATATGTCTGTCGCCTGGCTAAGTTACTGACGTAGGCTGTTGCTGTGGAGGTCCGGCAGAACACACCACGCAACACTCAAAGAAGGTGAGACCAAGGGCACGAGAAAGTCAAGGAAGGTAGAGCAGGTCGTAAAGGATACATGTCAGAAGTGGTTGAGAGTTTACTAGAAGAGACAGGCGGCCAACTGCCCCCCCCACTTGGCATTCAAACCCAAGGGAAAACCAACACGCCTTGCCAAAAAAATACTGAGTGGTACGTGCTCTTCCTCCACGCCTAAGAAAGAGACAAGGCTGACCATGACCAAGTAGGTTGGGGGGCATTACATTCTCCTCCCCTTAAGAAATCATCGTCCTCGATGCTACATTACACAGAGGAAAGGAAATGGTTCACAACCAAGAACAGTAAGGGAGAAAGTACACTTTATGGTTTAAAATTTAATCGATTAAAGCACGGCCACAGGTAGCCTTAGGAACATTCGGTAGAATTTTTTTAACTTTTAATGTTCTGTGAAGATTGGAGTTCTTTCTTGTTCATCATTTCATTAGTCTCTTTCCATTAGCATTATTCTTAGTTTAATTGCTTTTAAAATTTCATCTTTGAAGAGTTTTGGTTTATTCCTTATTGTGGGTGCCCAAAATGAGCTCGCTAACACAACACCCTATCGGAGTTCACAAGACCCTACACATTCACAAGCACGCAAGTATATACTTCAAGATTGTATTATACCACATAAAGGTTACTCAAATACGGAATGGAATAGGCACAGTCCACATAACATAGTACTCGTCACACATCAATGACTGACATAACAAAATACTTAACCAAACAGTACTACAATCCACTAGACATTTCCTCAATTTGCATCAATGAAAGACTCACATAACAACAAACCATGCTATAGGTACATAGTGTCCACAAGGGAATGAATGACATGTCCACAACATCACAACACATAACCATCTGACATGAGTAACACATACATCAAAAGACCACTACCAAACATCACAATAACTCAACATATATCCTGAAACATCAACCATACAGACAAATATCATAAGCCTCCCTCAAACTCTTATGCCTCCCTCAAACTCTTATGCCTCCCTCAAGTCTCTTATGCCTCCCTCAAGTCTCTTATGCCTCCCTCAAACTCTTATGCCTCCCTCAAACTCTTATGCCTCCCTCAAGGAGGCCGGTTGTCCCTATGGTCCAAGACACATAGAGTTCGAACACTCCTAACCCAAGTGACATAATAACGCGTGGTTCAACAACCCGCTAGTTATATGTACCCCTTGGGGCGTACCCCCATACAACGAAGCGGGTCCATAGGTCCAACCAATCCATGGTGCATCCCATGACCCTATTCCACACATCACGACATTAGAACCAGCACAACAATCCAGTCAAAGTGCCAAGTGGCAAAGTACAAGCCTTGGGCAAGGCGGTAAAAATTCCAAATTTAAAAGAAGACCCCAAATCAAGCTAAAATAAATGGCCAAATAGCCAAAGTTAGTATCAAAATCCCCATGTTAGTGCCACAACCAAGGAAATGCCCAAAATTGTAAAGCATTGCAATCAAGAAAAGATGTTGGTCCTTGCAAAATAAAATAAAAAGCTCAATTTACGAATAAAATCAACTTATAATAATGTCACATTACGATAACTGTGTGGCCTTATCTGGCCACCAAAGGGGTACTCAACAAGTTCTTGGCATTTCGGAACATCGAGCCTCAGCTCGTAAAATATATATCAATCCCGCCACCCTTCGACAAGGCTAAACATAGTCATAGATACACTAAGGTTGCATACATACAACCACATAGGGAGAGAGGAAAGAGTCACATGTAATCTACTAAACCGAGTTTTGACTCGAGTTATTGACCCATGGTACACCATTCCTCACTCTCAACATACACTTCTACCGATCTCCCTCAGGGTCGGTTAGTGTAAGGCTCACAACATAACATGTAACTACATTACTAACACCATGGTGGTACACACATAGCTACCATAACGTCTCACGTATGGTAGGTATACGGGGTAGATCACAATCATACATTCACAGGGCGCAATACATCACTTTACCACATTCTGCACCCAAAGTGCAATCACCATATGATAGGGTTCATACACTCACCGTATGACCCAAAATCACAACATGAAGCATTACCTATTTGACATTGACATACATACGATGAACATAGTACATCACAACATAACATACATTGCAACATAACAAGGTGGTACACACGTTTCTTCAGAACATGGTAAAAATATTATGATACAACTCATTTCTTTTAACATCAATCTAGTCAAACAACACATTGATACACCTACATATCACAATATGTCACAATGATCCAACATTCCGTCATCCACAATATAATTCTTTTCACACGCCACAAACAGTAATTCACATGTGAACTCTTCATAGAATCCACAAGAAGGAGAGAGAATACTCTCATCCCCAACACATCAACATGATGAAAAATACGCACTGAGTGACATACACATCACGTGCGTTCACAATATCACAATTACGACAATAATCACATCACGCTTAAAGCACATTACTCTTCCAATATAATTCATCATCATGCAACATCATCATCATCATGCAGTATCATCATGTAACACCACCACCACCACGTAACATCATCATACAACACCAATCCGGCCCATAGGTTCGAGAGCATGAACCTACGCTCTGATACCAAAGTGTAACAGACCCAAAAAATAACAACACAAGGACAACACAGTGAAATACAGGATAACTTTTTTTTTTGACTCACATCACAACACGACACAACATGTCGTCACAAGGTTACAACCAACACTAGGAACCACTTGTTACGGGGGAGACCACAAGTTCAGCACGGAAACGTTCACACCTATCAAGGACAATGTACTCTTCTTTTGACAAGACAACATGGAAGTCCAATCCACATGACACACTCACAGCTAGGGCATCCCATGAGGAATTTCTTGTTAAATTTTCTTGTTTACTAAAGTGTCTCTTAATTCTTAACTTACGTTCTTATAAAATTTCATGTAATGATTCACACAATTCTTTTCACAAGGGAGAACTTCTTTATTTTCAACGGTTTGACTAAATAACTTAAGGCCAAGCTTTCTAAACTAGGATCATCAATTTGATGTCCAAATCTTTCTTATTCATTTGATTTTAGAACATTTTCCATTTCTTACAAGGTTAGTTAATCTTACTCAAGCCACTAACACATGTTCCACAACTCTATTGCACAGGTGAAGGCATAAGCTCCGATTGAGTGGAAAGTACCGCTTAGGGTTCATAACAATAACCTTCTTGTTTAAGGATCAAACTTTGACCTTGCTTAAGAAATATCACCATGAATCAAGGCAAGGGTTAACAGAACAGGACAACAGAATTTAGCTTCAGGGTCACATTGTTTACTATCAATCTTTCATTGAAGTTAAAAGTTCATCAAGATTGGTTAAATGTTCCATCTAGACTTTACTTAATTAAGTTTGACAAAGGAGAACATTTCCAACGATATAGAGACATTTAAGGTTTTATTAATCAATTCCCCTCTTACTTATTAAATCCTAACATCTTCTAAAATCTAACCATTGATTTCACCATGAGATCATTTAAGGTTTCACCATAAAAGGATAATGTTTATTAGTTTAATTTTAATAAGGACTATCCAGCTCACTTCATAGTACTTACAAACTCATTGCTACTAAGCCTTAGGAGGATTTACAACTCAACATTTTAACTCAAGAGCAAAGTTTAACAGTACTCGTTTGCGGAAACAAAACAAGGTTATATCAATTCATTCCAACATGATGCACAAATCAAAGGGACATACCATCTCTATTGAACCATGACTAGGGAACAGGAGCGTAAAAACATGGAACATGCCACACTACTATTCTAAGGATTTAAAAATACACTAGAATATCCCATAACCAAGCAGTAATCAAATTTCATCTTTCACATGTTATCCAAACAAACCAAAGTTTCAACAGTTACAACAACAATACTCTACAATACATTCGACATTTTTAAAAGGTACTTCATAAATTGTACAGATGAACCTTTAACACTCTTTTCCTCTAGTCTACTCGCATAATCCATCTGCACAAATATTAACTAAAGTCAGTTCGCAAGAACTGAGCATGTTAAGGCTACACATTGCAACAGTAAGCTAACATTTAACAATATCAAGAAAGGAATGTTCTAAATTCAGAAATGGATTAAAACACAACTCACAACTCCAAGATTAATCACATGAGAGAGAAATCTAAACCATCCAACAAAAGGAAAGTCCAAATACCAGTAAGAACAAAATTACATAATTCAAGGCAAGACCTTATGGGTTAGGAACAAGAAGGTCAAGAATGTTGATATTTCCTTCATGTGATCCTATGGATTACGTGATTGGAAACCAAAACTTACTCCATCCAACTAAAGGGGTCCAAGATAAGACAAAACGTACTAATTATGATCGTAGGCACGAAGCAAAGCAGCGTCATCCAATTCTCCTGTGGGGCTTCATAGTAATATGGGTTCGACGCCCTTAAAAGAACACAACTATAGTTTCGGTTTTAACCAAGGAGTTTACCACTACCTCCTTATAGGATTTCTTAAAACGTAGTACTAGTTAACCAAAACAAATCCACTTTTCCAAAAGCGTACAAAAGAGACACAGAAAGGGCCATTATTCTACCAACAAACCCTATCCTAATCGTCAACTTCTCTACATAATATAAGGGAAGACTAAACCCAAAAGTCGTTAATAATTTTTATATAATTCAGACAATGTCAATAAACATTAAAATAAAAATTGATTTCCCTAACAAGGCCACAAAATGGGACCTTTTAGTAACCAAGTTTGAAGTAATAGGTATTCGAGTTCGAAAACAAAGGGATTCGATACGCGAGGGAAAAACACCAACGATGCCCCAGACTCAAAAGACCTTACCACGAGTACAAGCACAAAACAAGAACCAACGCACATATCCATCAGGAAGGTTACGCAGTGCAGTTAGGCCTAGAAGTTCTATGAACTCCTTGCCAAAGGTATAGAAGATGGAAATTTTACCCGATCCATGTGGGCTTATCGAGGAGAAGTCTAGCAAATATCAAACAGATAAATATAACAGCCACCTATGATAATATCACTTGAAATCATTTGCCATCTAACGAGAAAGCGAGTTCGCGAGTCCAATACCATGGGTTCACCTACAATTTTTGTTTGATCCATTACTAGTACTTGCTGCATGACCCTTAATAAAAAAATGGTAGAGATTTCATTCAATTAAACTTACAATGTTTCCCCTTGCTTTAACAAACAAGAGTTTACATCAAGAAGTAGGTATAGTAATTCTCTCAACACGTAGAGGCCAAAGCTTAACCTTCCATTTAGTAACCTTCAATTATAACTACCTTCACAGAATTCTTTTAAAAGAGAGTCATATAAGCAAACAAAACTCAATAATGTTTGCTTCCCTACAAACTAGATTGCATCACTCAAAATTACAGTAACCCATTTAGACAAATATGAAATAGAGTAAGCTATAAGGGAGGAAAGAACATTCCAAGCAAAACCAGCAAAATTGGATCGAGATTTAAAGGAACAACCAACACAATCAGGCAGCGATATAAACAACCACGAAAACATCTAGTCTAGGCGTCATTCAAGAGGAAAGAATATTCATTTCAAGATACTGAAAGAAGGTAGAAAACTATTACAAGGAGTAGATTTAACATGCCTGATTAGAATTCTTCCAACCAACAACCACGTCGACCAGGGCTCGGGCAACAGCAACACAACCTGCGTAACTTCTCTTCCTCCCTTTCTTGAAGATCCATACCCCATTACTTGGCCATGCTTGGCATAGGAAAGGGGGTGATTGAAACATGCCTACTTGGAATCCTCGGGAGAAACTCGGGAAGATAGAAACACTCTTTTGTTTTGCTCGTGTAGTGCCCATTGTGACAAGGAAACCGAGAGGAGGTATTGCTCCTTCGCATAATACCAAAGTGCGGTAGAGGTAACTATCTTCACATAGTTGTAGAAGTGTTCTTTGTTGCATATTCCTTTCCTCTCGAGATCCAACTTCCACTACTTCCACGAGCAGGTATACCTCCTTCATCCACAATAACAATTTTACCTTCAGGAAGGTTTGTCAGGTTGCCTAATACAACTGCTGCTTTATCCACCATACCAATGGAGGAATCTGCCATAAGATCCACAAGTGGTCTGATTGCACCGGCCCAGGATGGCTCTATCTTTGTTCTCCCGTAGAGAGGAAAGAGTATAAAGGGTTGTAGCTGCATCCTTTTTCCCTCATAAGGAACCATTAATAAGCAGAGCTACTAAGGGTGGAATTGCGCCTGCAGCGCCTATTGTAACCTTGTTATCCTCTATTAGTGATAGACTCAAAAGGGTACAAGTTGTATTCTCTTTAGCGGATGATGTTCCTGATTTTAGTACATGTATCAGAGGTTTGATAGCTCCAGCTGCTGTTATCTCAGACTTGTTGTTTTCATAAAGTGACAAATTTAACAGAGCAGTCACGGCATTTTCCTGTGTTAGAGGATCTACAGAGAGCAATAAAGAAACTAAAGGCTTTATAGCCCCTGAATTAGCTATTAAAATCCTGTTGTCCATGTTATTTTTTGCGTATAGCCTCAATCGTGCTGCTGCATTCCTTTGAAGCTTAATTGAGGTGGACTCCAAATCTTCTATGAGGCCTTTAAAATTAAAATTAGCATCCAAATTTTCAGTTTCAATAGAAGTTGTTGATAGTTGTGTAGGCTCCATTGATGGCCTACTCGTGCTGCTACATTCCCCGGCATCATGTGGCTCTACCTCCCTTGACTTCACAAATCTACCCATCCACTTCACCTGAGTTGCAGTGTCTTTTGAGGGAAAAAGGAGAAGCAGTTGTTGCTAGTCGTTGTAATTCTCCAGAAATATCACTGCTACAGGAAGACAAATCACTGAAAGCGAATGAGGAGTTAAACTCGTCTGCAAGATAAGAAGAAGATGCTGCAAGGCTGACATCGTCGTTGACACCATCCTTCTGCTATTTGAAGAGGAAATGTAGCATTCTTCTGTCTTGTGGCCCACTAAACACTCTGCTTTCCATTTTGCTCGCCTTGCCCTCCTCCTTCATCGAACTGGAGCGAAAAGACGCGTCATAGATCTGGAATCGCTCCTTCTCACAATATTTGGACAACTAGTGGAAAGATATTTGTTGCGATCCAAAGTGATAATACTCTTTGGAATGAAGATCGAAAGCAGAGACATCATGATGATCAGAGGAGAGAGAGAGAGAGAGAGAGAGAGAGGAGAGTTTTACCTAGAGAAATTGAAAATAGAACAAACGACTCCTACTCTCCGATCTCGTAGCTAATGGGGGTCCGCGAACCTGAGCATCATCGTGGTTAATTGAATGAAGGATTTTCCTTTTTCCATTAAGTACCTTCGCCAAATGTGTTAGAATTTCGATATCTTTTTCCTTCATCAGATCTGGGGACAGCATCAAACTTTCGGTGCAAACATTTCAGCTGTAGCTTGTAAGGTGTGATAATTCCAACAGAAACCTTTATGCCTGCCGACCCAATGACTCGTTGAAGAAGCCCATATAAATGCAAAGAAAATCGTGCTTCATGAATATTCTGATCTGAAACAGGTCTGCCTCCATGAGATCCTCTTCCATGAGCTTGAAGGAGAATCCCGAATTGAGAATGTATTCTATCTCGAACGTAACGCAACATAGTTGGACGACACCTGCTGTTGAAGCACCGAAAAGCTTCAACCAAACTGCAATATATGCATCATCGGCTAAGTTATCGCGTGAGGCATTCTTGTGGAGGTCCGGCAGAACACACCACGCAACACTCATAGAAGCGGCAGACCAGGGGCACGAGAAAGTCAAGGAAGGTAGAGCAGGTCGTAAAGGATACATGTCAGAGGTGGTTGAGAGTTTACTAGAAGAGACAGTGACCATCGCTGCCCCCACTTGGCATTCAAACCCAAGGGAAAACCAACACGCCTTGCCAAAAAAACTGAGTGGTATGTGCTCTTCCTCCATGCCTAAGAAAGAGACAAGGCTGACCGTGACCAAGTAGGTTAAGGGGGGCATTACATTTGTGTCTCCTCAAGTTCAAACTCCTTACAATATGCATGTTCCAAGTGATCCATGTGAGAAAAGTAATAGATGACAATAAGAAGTTAAGAGAATAAAATGGATTTGCTGGTATGAAGAGTGATGGTTGGAATATTAGAAGAAAAAATATACAATGTAAGCTGGTTATATATATATATAACCTCTCAAAAAAATTAGTAGCATAACACCTCTCAAAACTCAATATTTTAAGTCTATAATACAAACAAGTGTGGGATATTTTCAAATTATTTTGGAAGATGAATTCCTAATATAAATGTCTAACATGAATGAGTGACTCGGCTAATGGGAAATATTAAACAAACCATTATCATCAAGAAGGGAGGAGAAGGTAAAGAGCATTCCAAGGAGCCTATTTTTATCATATTTGACAAAGTAAACTTTGAGAAAAGAAAATTACAATAAAAGAAACACATTTAAAAACCTATTTTTAATTTTATTTTCATGGTAACTTAACTTACCCTAATAGTACAAAATATGTAGTGCTGACCTCTACTAAAGTGTAGGGAAAATTCCATTACAAACAACTTAGTAAGAAAAATTATAGTTTAGGAGCATGGTACAAAGGCTTGGCTATGTTAAGTTAGGAGTTTAAAAGGAAAAGGAAGAGATTTATATCTATTTCATATATTTGAGATATCTTTGTAATCATTAGAGACATATTATGCTTAAGTGTTGTACCTTGAAAGTTATAGTTGTATACATATTCCCCCTTCATAGTATTATCTTATCCATTAATGGAAGAAAATGTGATTTTGGAGAAAGGTACTTCCCAAAATGGGAGGGTTAGAAAGTTTTGAAATTTGTATTCATGCTAAGGTGATACCATCAAGGAATTATCACAATCTTAAAAAATAAGGGTGGGAATATAGTGTAATAATCAAACTAGATTAGAAAAATATTTTGAAATAAATAGATAAAATTACTTACCATTAGTGTAAGGGGAAGAAAATTCTAACTTCTCCACCATCACCAGTGGTGCACAATCTTTCAAAAATTGAATCAAAAACCCAAAACCCTATATATATCAAAAACATTTTATATACACCACATCGTTAAAAATTTTACAAATCATTTATTGTTTTCCTGTTTTTTTAATTTTGGAGTTCAATATTTTTGGTGACCATTTCACACATGAGTCAAGCTAAAATGACCCATGTTTCAATATGATGGCTTTGGAATCAGTCTTAGTATCTAGATATCAAGAACATGTAAGTTATAATTTTTTTCCTTGTTTCCATATGATTAGGTTTTAATTGGAAACAAGCTCTAAGGAGGTTTTTTCTTTAAAATGAATTTGAAATTATTCTTATGATTGTTTTATGTTAATTTTAGAGTTTTCTGCTATTTTGAAGTTCTTCACATAACATGGAAGTTTTGATGTGTCTTGGGAGGTGGCTGCAAATTCTAATTAGGCTAAGGTGGATCTAAGTGAGTAATATTGATTACCATTCTCTTATTTTCTAATATAGAACCACTCGAGTTAAATGTCCCAACTTGATTTACTAGTTCCACAAGTGAGGTAGATCTAATATTATCCATGATAATGACCCCATGTTTATTGATCAAGGTTTAAAGACCATGACTAGAAATTTGTTGGTGAATGGTATTCATTTGGATAACATTGGTAAATAAAGAGATCATTACATAGGAATTGTTGATAATTTTGCACTTGTGAAAAAATGGGCAACTCGAACTTTGTTACGATGGATGGAATTAATGAAATCGACATAAGCTAGGGTAGATTCATTCAGTTCAATATTCATTCTGTTGCATTAATTGATAATGAAATGTAATTTTTAGTTATGTGTGTTGTTACAAAATGTAAACAATCACATATCAGTAATTCCATGTTTGTCTTCAAAAAAGAACACAAAAGCATCAAAGGGAAAATGTTTTATCTTGATGAAGACAAGAATCACATAGTAGATGAAGCTGTTAAGTTTTGAAACAACAACAATACATGCAAATTACAGTAATTTAAAATAAAAACTAAAGTTGTGGGTATTTTTAAAGTTCTTTCCTTCCGATTTAACCATATCGAATTATGTTATTGACTTGTTTAGTCTTTTATACACTCCATACATAAAACTTAAATGTAGAAAGAAGTGCACAACTCAGTTCCAAAATTTGATATTTTATTCATAAAGGATTTAAATGTTTCCCACACAAGCCATGGGATGTAACTCAAAAGTAATTCATAACTACTGAAGTAGAAGGTACATGTGCATGAAATGAAAAAGTAAAGGAGTATGGAAAAATCTATCATTGCCTTGGATTTCTTTCATCTCCTTTACTCCACTTCCAACTCCAGATTTATTTCATCTTCATCCTTACTATTCGATAGTGGCATTTTATGTGGGAAATAGAAAGGGAAGGCATCGATCAAGAGCTCAAGGCTTTGATCCATATTTCACGTACTATCTAATTTTAATTAAATGGATCTCTGAACATCATGAAGTATAAGTTACAAGAACAATATACATTAGAAACAAATACAAAATTGATAAGAGCAATATTCTACATCAGCATATATGATTCCGAGAAACATTTCACAAAAAGAAAGATAAAGGAAGAAAACTATAGAACATGAGAAAGGCCAAAAATCCTAATTTTTTCTAACTAGTTTATCTAAATGTGCGAGATAAAGGTAAGAAGAAGGAAATAAGAACTAAATGTTTTGTTTGCATATAAAAAATATTACATTCTACAAGTTAAACTCAAAAAATTGCATATTATTTCAGTTCAGACTAAAGGATGAATATACAAAGATATAATTGTACTAATCCATAAAATAAATGCAAGTTTAGTACTACAGATTCTAACAAATGGAATACATACATAAAGTGCAGGTAATGATGATTGATCCAAATTTAAAACTTTAGTAGAATACCAAATTGAATCATAATTTAGAATAACTTAGAGAAAGGGAAGATTCAAGATACAAATTGTGATGTAAGATCTACATGGTTGCAAAATAAGTAAAGCACTTAAGAAACAATTTCAGGGGTTCATATCTAGAAGGTTTTCATGATTTTCAAAGCACAAATGAAGCAAGGGTATTAAATGAAGATTTGAAAACTACTAGTATTCAATAAAGATCAAGCCTCAAGTTCTCATTCCAAAGGTTAGGAAAATAATATAGAGTTCAAGTAAGCCATTCTCAGGTACAATTTTATTAAAATCAGGCTAACTTATTCTAAGGAGTAGTAAAAAATCATATATTATAGTGGATACAACTTTCTAGAAGAACAATGCAAATCACAACTATGGTTATCATCCGGATTCATCAACAACATAATATATCAGAAGGAACAGTTGATATCAGCTATAGAAAAACATAAGATACAATCTCTCATATTTTGAAATGCATTGTCAAGGTGAAGGTGTTATAAAGATCTTAAAATGTACAAGGAATGAGAATAGATGGAGATCACTTCATGAGAGTAATAATTTTAAGACATATTCAAACAAGAAGTTTTGAGAAATTCTTCCCACCATATAGTTGCAGCTATAAAACATTATGTAATGAATGAAGAACACTTTCAACTATGTATATCACTATGGTTTAAGTTCAAGAATATTTCATCTAAGAATAGAAAGTTGAAAACTTCAAGCATAGAAAGTACAACCAATTGCAGCAGATCAAATTTCAGCCATAGTATCATAAATTGAGCCTTGGTTTCTTATGCATGCAATAAAAGAGAATACTAACTATTGTATTTACAAGGACAAAAACAACTTTCCAAGAAGCTAAATATTGATGAGGTCATACAAGAGGCAATCATCGCATGTCACATTTTGAACAGTCAAAATCAAGACTAAAGTTGCATAGTAATGAACTGATCAAGCACATTTACAGTCTATGATAAGGATAGAAAGAATTTCAGTTCAGATTGAAGGTGCATCTAGGTAGAAATGGAGTAAAGCTACAAAACAATAATGCATTTATCTATGCAGAATGCTACCTAGAACAAGTAAGGATTCATCAAAATTCTATAGTGATAGATACAGTCAAGGAAACAATCTTAAATTGCATACACATTGCTTTGTGATAAAATTTCGGTTCAGTAGTGATCCTGAAGGAATGAAATTTTCAAAAATTTAGAAAAATTACAGAAGCTTGAACTTGAGAGGGATATTAAAAGATTCATTAAAATACCTAGTACACATTAAGGATGGAACAATGATTTATCTACTAGAGGTTCAAGTGAAACACAAAAATCATATTTTCTGGCTCAAATAATGACAATTAGAGGTATGGTAGTTCAAAGTGACATGATAATGACACCCATTTTTAAGATAGAATGGAATGAACCAAGATTTTGGTATTATCCAAATTAGCACA
Organism: Taxus wallichiana var. yunnanensis; assembly: GCA_018340775.1. NCBI lineage: Eukaryota > Viridiplantae > Streptophyta > Pinopsida > Cupressales > Taxaceae > Taxus > Taxus wallichiana. The sequence continues at coordinate 721,846,126 of CM031234.1, read as the reverse complement.
AAAAAAGAAAATACAGGACTTTGGACTATAACGAAAATACTCACTTAATCAGAGTTACAGTTTTAAAGTTTTGAGCAGCAAAAAAGAAATACTCAATTACAGAACAATGGAAATAAAAATAAATCAACATGGTTTCATATTCATAAGAATACCCATGTCTGGGTTGATAAGAAACAAATCTCTTTAAGTTATAATTAATGATATGTTTTCATAGAGTAACGCTTTTTCGAAAGCCATCAACATTTTATAGAAAATCATAATTCAAAAGTGAAGTACTTGAAAGTTTGAGCAGAGTGGAAGAGGCTATCGAAATATCATCGAAGTGTAGAGGGAAAACGAATACCCAAAAACTAAATTCAAACTTGGAACTATTACAAGCAGAAAATAGAAAAATTGCAAGATTTAAGTACCTTAAAGTCTAAAGACGATAAGGGACAATTTTACAATTCTAAAATTAGATCCTTACCTTCCAACATAACCATGACATTCATTATCTTTTGGAGCTCTAATAAGAGCAGAAATAACAATAAATAACATGATTTTTCGAATTCAGGAAGCTATGATGAACTGAATGCCCATGCTAGAGAACTAAAACAAACGTTGCGGAAAGCCCAAAAACACTAATACCCATAATCAGTTCCAAAAATTATGAAAAAACTCTGAACAACAAGAATGATAGAATTTCCATGTTCAAAACTTCACAACAAGACAGATTCAGAGAGGAAAAAATAGTAAGCTAAAACTCATAACTACTAGCCAAGAATTTCTCACAGTAAGCTTCAAATGGATCCCCCATACCCTAATCGAGCTCAAAATAAAGATCAATGACTGCCAACAGAACTAAATATCTCAGAAGCTCGAAGAAACTCATAATTATAAAGGATCCAAGTTAAGAAAAATACAGAAATAGCTCAAATCAGAGCTCAAAATGGCGAGCATCTCCCAAATTCCTTACACAAAACTCAGAAACAGAAAAATATGCAAATACTAGAAGATACAGATCGCTAGTAAACATCAGAGTGTAAGAAATAAAACTTCAAATGAACACATCAATGATGGTAGGAAAAAAATTTCAAAGGCTTCACCCTCCAAAATGGATTTTGCATGTAAATGAATGAAATTTTAGGTTACAAATAAAACTTTAGCAACTATCCCATAGTAACCTAATTCGACCATGGAGTTAAAGATCGATGGTTTGAGATCAACAAGTGTCACAGATCAGAGGATCAAGAATCAAGCATAAAACCACATAGTAAACCAAATCAATGAGACCCCGATCCCTCACAAAGATCAATAGTTGAGTATGATCAAAGTAAAAGGATCGAAAGTGCCAAATAAATTTGCAATTAAAATCTCTCAACGACCCATATTGTCTTAGATGTAGCTGCAAAAGGATCAATGGTAATAAATCAAGTATACAAGGATAACTGGTCACCATTGGTTCACTGATGCCAATTGTTATGTGACAAATTCCCCTTTGATAAAATATTAATTTCTAAAAGTTAGTAATAATTAAAATAAAAGAGTTATAAGAGTTCCTAAACTCATTTTAAAAGAAAGATTAAAATGTATATAATGAACCCATTATGGGTGTATGTAAGTAATGACAATATGTAATAAATAAAATAAACACCATAATTTATATGTACATGGGTGTAAATAAAATAGTGGTTATATTATCTGTAAATGGGTGTGAATTATTTATAAATTATAATGGAATAATATTAGCTTTAATAAAGAGGTGTGATGATTTGTAACCACCTCTTGAAAATTATAAATAAGAGGACAAACTTTGGAATTGGGGAGCATGAAATATTATATATATTTGAGGACCTTTTAATATAGGGAGTATGAAATATTGTATATATTTAAAGATCCCTTTAATATAGGGTGGATTAAATAAACAGAGCTTACGTTTGTTGGGAAGGGTAATTAATGGGTACCATTTAGAAAATATCTTAATATTGGTAAAGTAAATAGTTAAGGTTATTTGAATGGGTATGTTGGTTGAAAAACCTACGGTATGGAGTTTTAATACCCATATTGTAAAGAACCTCAAAGAATTCAACACATGAACAACACAAAGTAAAAAGAGCAGGATATTTTTTTGACTTGCTTCGACACAACATGTCGTCACAAAGTTGACAACCAACTCGGGAACCACTTGTTACGGGGATGACCACAAGGTCGGCACGGAAACGTTCACACCCAAAAGGATAATATACTTTTCCCTTTTTTTTTTGAGAATAACATAGAAGCCCAACCACAAGACACTCTCATAGCTAGGGCAAGCCACAAATGTCGAAATGATTGCAAAGGTTATTTATTTTGATAAGACACCCTTTAACTCATGACTTAAGTTTTCGAAGGATTCAATATATGATTCGCACAAATCATCTTATCAACTGAGTTATGTTCTTATACAATCGTAGACTAGTTCACTTAAAGTCTTCTCCTTTATAACAATTATTTGTTTTATATATTTATTATACTTATGTTGATTAGCATGATGTTTTGTGACTAGATGCATTTGGATTATGGTTGGATTTTGTTTTCGAGTATGATCTACACGACTCATGGATGAGGACTATTGGATACCGATATTATTTTTATATGGATATATTGCATGTGTTCTAACATTGGATTTCTTCGCCATGATGAGTAGAATGTAGTTGTTGAAATTACATTACTATAATTTTGGATAATGATGGAATGCATAATTAAGTTGTGATTTAGACCTAGAAATAATGATTGATTGAATTACGTATAGATGTTAGTAAATTTCATGCATATGGTTATTTTGGATATTTTGACATGGCCGCATGAGGCCGAAGGAGGTATTTTGTATTTTGCGGGAAACACTGACATGATCACAACCATGAGGGGATTGGGAACCAAACACAACGAGGATGTCGGGTGGTTACTGACAATTTGGTCGTCAAGGCAACTAGTAAATTGTATTGTGTTACCTTTGTTCTTTTATGTGTTGAGAAAATTTCCATGAGGGGAAATTTTCTAATGTGACCAAGGGGGTAAGAATTTTAATTACTTGTTTTTATTTACTTTAGTAGGTGATTTTATTTGTGATGTTTCTTTTTTAAAATTACTTTGCTAAGTGTGTTTAGATTAATGTAATATCTTGTTTTAATTTTTAAGTTTTGGAGGGAAGTCTAGTGGATGTAATTAATTTTGATGGTTGGCTCCTTGAGCCTTGTGTTTCCTCATGTATTGAATGCTTGGTTTTGAGTGTTGACCACTCCAAACTCCTTGAATCTCGAATTTGAGATTGAGGGCAATTTTGGGGGACTTGTGGGACAAGTTAAACTTGTCCCACACTTCCCAAAACCCCTTACCAACCATATCTATGGGTTGGGAATCCAAAAAGGGGATTATTTATTGTTTTGGGAAGGGAAATGTGACTTTGGAGTGCACTTGTCTCCTTTTGCATTTAATTGTGCCTTGGGACACATGGGGAAGGGATGGATTTGGATTAAAGTTGTCATTCAACCCAACCACCCATTTATGGTGTTTTGGGATTTGAGTTGACTAAAGGGAGGTGGTCTTGAGGATGTGTGATGTGGCATCCTACTGAGGAGCCACATCACCCTCACTCTTCCTCTTGTCTATTTATGGAAATTTCCTCTCTTGTTGGGGTTGGAGTTTTGTTTTTGTTTTGTTGAAGAGTTCTCTTTTGTTATTTTGGGAGAGAAAAGAATTGGGAGAAAGAGAAAAAGAGAGTGCTTGGACTTGCATGCTTGGATTGATTTGGGAAGGAGCTTGGACAAATTTCTTGGTTTAGGCTTCTCAATGGAGAGGTAAACCCTCTCCTTTGTTTTGCTTTCATATTATTGTTGCTTCTATGCTAAAATTGTGAAAAATGCATGTTTACTTTGGTGTATTGTGAAAATGGATAGAATGCTTATTGTGTAGTATAGGAGAGGTCTATGGGAATACTCATGAGGGAGGCATAAGAGTAGATTAGGATTTGTGGAGGGAGTTTGAGAGGGATGCCCATCTTGGGTAAGAATGTTTACATTCTACCTTGTCTTTGAGGGAGCCATAAGAGGAGGGAGGCATAAGAGTATGGGAGGAAAAAGGGGTACTTGAGGGAGGCATAAGAGTCATAGGGGCTTGTGTTTTATTGTGGAGGGTTTTGGATGGGCATCTCATCTCAATTGGGAGGCATAAGGAAAACATTCCCATAGTTCCTTCTCTTGTTGGCTTGGATGAAAGCCTTGTTGTGCAAAGTATTGTGTTATTTGTGTTTCCTTGTTGTTTCCTCTTTTTACTTTGAATGTTGTGAAGAAATTGTATTGTGGAAGCAAGTATTGTTGCCTTGAGTTGGAGACCACCCTTCATTGTGTTGTGTTTGGGGCTCGGGGGTCAATGGAGGAGATTGCTTCTCTTCTCCATTGAGTTTTGGTTGGGAGGAGAGTGTTGCCTCTCCCCCTATCTTGGTTGTGATTTGAAATACTTGGAACATGGAGCATGGATGAAGAACACTTTGGAGCACAAGAACCTTGTTGTTGACAATGTTAAAACATCATGTAATTACCCACCTTGAGTGGAGAAAGAAATGTAATATTGCCTTGTTTTCTTTAGCTTCCATTATTGCAAAATTGTTTCCACATGAAGTAGGATATGTTGTAAAAAGATTTGAAGGAAAGTTGGTATTGAGATGTTAATTTCTTACTTTAAAATTTATTGGAAATGTTGTTAAATCCTTTTGTGGAATGTTGGAAAGATATTACAAAAGAATATGCATGTTAGATCTCATTTTGTTGTTTAAAAGGAGATGTATTGAAAGGTAGAATGTTAGCATTTTTCCCCTCCTTGTACTATTGAAGAAAGGACTTAAGTTTTAAATTGCCTCCAATATCACCATGAAATTATCAAGGCTCTAGCTCCATTATGTTTCTCATTTATGAAATCATTGTCAATATATTTGCAAATTATAAAAGGGAGATTGAACCCGCTTGATATTTTATGCAAATACCCCTATTGTTATATGAGGAAAGGGGTTTTAACACAAAATTATAAGCTCAGTTAGTTCTTACCCATCTCTCACCTAATAGGAAACTAATACCTTCAATATAATTGATATTTAAGTAATACTAAAACTAATAAATTTAGTAATAATAAATTATAATGAAATTAATGTACCATTAATTATTATTTTGTTATCTAAATACATCTCAGCATACTACCACTAACATGTATGCAAGATAAACTACATTCAAGCAATAATGTCAACAAAATATATATACCTAAACCTACGTAGTCTCCGTGTTTATAATCACAATCACAAGCAAATGGCGCCTCTTGTCTATTCTCATTACTTGATAAAGCAGACCCACCTCTTGTAAATTGTAAAATGTATGCACACTGAAAGACATCTTCACGCATCCAAGAGAGATACTTCTTCTTTTTCTTAATTTCTTCTTCTTGAAGTATTCATACGGGTCACTCTCCTTTCTTCCTCGCGTAAGAGCACATAACATGCTTCATTTTCCATGTAGGTCCTTGGGTCTCACCCCACTTTTACCACTCGGTTATTCCTCCTCCACGCAAAATGATTCTTTTCATGCGCAGATCTTCCTCCACGTTAGTACAGAGTGCAACAAATACAAATATCTTGAAGGTGAAACCCGATTTTGTGGATACACTCAACACCGAACAAATAACAATATGGATGGAGAGGCTGCTGGCCCCAACGCATTTTGTGTCCCCTTAATCGACCTTTGATATAAACCTGACCCATATCTTGCATACGCTATAAAAAAAAAGAGTAGTCCAAAACCGATCTGTACATGAAATATAAATAACACCGTTTCTAAATTCGTTTTGGATAAAATATTGCAAAGGAGGATCCCAAAATTTGAAGGGACATCGATCATACATGAGATAACAACATAGTTGACACAACCTACTCGTTGGTAACGCCAAGGGGCCTCCATGTTTGCGGATGCTTCATTGTCTCACAATGAATGTTAGATTGTTGCGAGTGCTTGCAAAACGACACCGCTCACCGACTCACCCCCTAACGATCCGTGTTTACCTTTCCAACCACCACATTAACTTTTCTTTTGAATGCTCGCGGCGCAAAAAGTGGAGTTATGACAGGTGACTTTAAATCTTTCAAAATAACTTGACCTTAAATTTTTTTCTTATACAAAATCTCCCTCCTTGCTTATCCGCGGCTTGCGGCCATGACAACGGTGCATAAGCGGCGAGCTTTGTCCTTGACCGATGGGTTTAGCGGGACCTATGTAATTAAAGGATGGGAGCGACTGGTCGGTTGTTCACACAAGGAGAGAGAGGAGACAAAATGGTGGACAGGTGGTTGGTTGAATACCCATCATCGACATCTTGGTGTATTATGGTGCATTTTTGTCAAAGAAGAATAATGTCATTGTGATCACGGCCATCATATCATAGTCACTTTTATTGATCACATGCTCTTGTTAAGTAATAAACATTATTTGTGAGAAGTATACCGTATTATTGTTGTAATATATTTGGGCTTTGTAACCTTGTACCCCACTCCCGAGTTCATGATGAGAGGACGGGATGGCGCGGGAATCACGGGATGTGTAAATTTGATGCATGGTTAATGTTAGTCAAAGATAAATTTGGAGGAGGTTTTTTTTTCTAAGTACTCTAAGACTAGGTGACACAGGTACCTATATTTTCACTTTCCATCGATCAAGTTACATTTAACGACATTCAAGAATACTAATGGTATTCATGGTATTGAACCGAATACACCAACTAAGACAAACAACTTATTGTTAGTTGATATGTATTCAGCCCGGTTTCCTCCGACTCTTCCATCTACATAATATATTGGTTGAAACTTCGCGTTCGATCCAAGTGCTAACTCGGGTTAAGAATTTTATGTCATATGCGGGTTACTTTCCCTGATTTGACTCTTCTTATACATTTAATTTCAAATTTAAATATGTGTATAAGCGTATAGATGGATTTGTGTAAATTTTGTTAATATATCTTTATATACCACTTAAATTAAAAGTATTCAATTCCTTTGTTCTCTTTTCACAAAATAAATAAATAAATAAATACGACTAACCTACTTTAAGAAATGTGATCTAGATTAAATACTATATTATAGCCATGTTACGTTCTTAATGCAAAAAAAAAAAAAAACAAAAAATTGGAACTTCATAGCTGGCAACGAATTAGGCATCTTGGCTAAACTTCTCACACCAATATGATTAAGTATAAATTAAGATTCTTTTATTCCTCTTTTCTAACGCAAGTACACTTAGCTTGTATAAGAGGAGTGAGTTCTAATCATGCACCCTTCAAAAAAAAAAAATTGTCGCATTTTCGGGTTGCTTGGTTGTGGCGTCGTCGTCGCCGTCATTCGTCGTCGCGTGAGTGTGGCGTCGTCATTTCGCGGCGTTACATTTTGGTATCGAGCGGGGGTTGAAGTGGGACCCTTGGGCACGCGCAGAAAACGTGAAAGCAGGGAACACTTAACTTAGTACAGAACATTACTCTTTTAAAATATAAAACCATAATGTTGATAATTATAGTAAACAACAAATTTTGAAAACTAGCACAAGACCTAGAACGATGAACTAACTCTCGCCTTGATCTGTGCAGGAGGCGCGGATTGGGCGAGGGGTCTCTTCACATAGACCTAGACATACCACCGCCAGAGCAGGCCGTAGCAGCCCTTCTGCCTCAGATTTTACAGACACTCCAGGATGTCAATGCCGCTATACGCGGAGAGCCCTTGGGAGGACGACTTGCTAGGCATAGTTTGGAGCCATCAGTAGATGCCCAGGCATCCCCTCGACACAGCGAGGAGCACAGAGCAGAGAATTTCCGTGCGAGAGTCGGCTAGGCGAGTCACCATGAGAGAGGACATGGGGACAGGATCTCGGGACATAGGGACGGGTCTCGGAGCCCTAGGCAGAGAGGGAGGAGCATACGAGAGAGATCTAGGATTCGTCACACGTCAGCTGCGAGATCATATCGGGGAGATCCCTGAGGCTGCGACCCTCTCACTATTCAGGTGATACAGGTGGTTTTCAGGCAGAGGCTGGTTGGTGAGCTTGAGCGGATGCTTCAAGCTCTGTCCTTGTATAGTAGCAACACGAAAGCTCGTGTTGCGATCCATCTTCTGAAGGATGGAGCAGGAGCAGTGGAGGACCGAGGAGCGAAGCTCCATGTCGACTGAGAGAGGCGATTACTGGGAGTTATTTGAGGAGCGTTTCGGGAGTAGGTATTTACCCAGGAGATTTATTCAAAGCAAAGCGGATAGAGGCGAGTTTCATGACCTCCGTCAGGATCGATCGATGTGATGGCGAAGTATGAGAGTCGATTTCTGGACCTACTCGAGACGTCGACTATATGCGGAGATGAGCAGTATGGATTCACGAGGTTCATCCGGGGGCTGAATTTGGATTTAGGTGGCGCAGTGCGCATTCACTGCCCACAGACATTAGCAGAGGCCGTGGAGAAGGCCTATATTGCAGAGGAGACACGGGGGAAGACACAGCAGGCTAGAGATAGAGTTCGGAGCCGTATCCAGCAGATGCAGGATAGTAGGTCGAAGGGGTCAGTTCCTCCTCCACGGGGTGGACAGAGTTCAGGGCAAGCTTCATTTAGGCCACCACCGCAGCAGCAGCAGCAGCAGACCCGCCCACCTTACCGACCTCCTCAGAGATTCGATGCACGAGAGGAGGGCGTAGTATGGGGCCTCCTCCTAGGGTCCCATCCCATCGGGACACGAGGGTGCACCGAGAGCTCAGTCAGTAGGAGCTCGTCAGCAGAGACCTCAGCAGTCCATAGCCGGATCATCAGGATCTGTATCTCAGTCATCTAGAGTACCAGCTGGAGCTGCTTCCCACTGGAGAGGACCAGGCAGCTGTTATGGTTGCGGAGTTGTTGGACATATTTGGAGAGATTGCCCATAACCCTACCAAGGGTAAGACACGAGCTCGAGCTCTTGTTGGAGATATGGCACGGAGTCATCGGATCTACGCAGCGGTTGAGAACCGCCAGCAGTGAGCACCGCAGTCTTGTGATTGAGACGACAAGTAGTATTGGTGGTATTTCCACCTCTATATTATTTGATTCTGGTTCTTGATTCTTTCATTGCACCATCCTTAGTAGAGCGTTGTAGGCTGGTGGCAGTTAGCGAGGGCCGTAGTTGGGACGTTGAGATGGCTTACGGAGCCAAGATTTTGTAGACTCCTTAGTCAAGGAGTGTGTAGTGGATTTGGGACCCTTCACCACTACTTCGATCTTAGGATCCTTCCATTAGGATCTTATGGCATCATTTTAGGCATGGATTGGTTGTCGCTCACGAGCTAGAGTGGATTGTTACCATAAGACTATTGCTTGCATAGATGATCTTGGGGTAGAGTTAGTGATATCGGGGTTAAGAGACCCGTTTATTCGCACCATCTTCATCCGCTATGCGGCTTAAGCGGTGTGTGCGGCAGGGTTGTCCGGTTGTATCTTTATTCTGATTAGTGAGTGAGATCGGAGGATGAGTCAGGAGGACCTTCCCTCGATGATCATCCCATCTTATCAGAGTTCGCCGATGTGTTTCCGGGGGAGCTACGGGATTACCTCCCCCACGTGAGATCGACTTCCATATAGATCTAGTTCCGGGCGAGCCTATCTCACGAGCACCTTATCGGATGACCACTCCTGAGTTATGTGAGCTCAAGTTGCAGCTTGAGGGCCTTCTGGAGAAAGGCCTAATCCGTCCTAGTGTATCCCCTTGGGGTGCACCAGTGATCTTCGTAAAGAAGAAGGATGGATCTCTTCGGTTGTGCATTGATTACCGTCAGCTGAATAAAGTAACGATCAAGAATCGTTACCCCCTTCCACGCATTGATGATTTATTTGATCAGATGAAGGGGGCTACCATTTTCTCCAAGATAGATCTTAAGTCAGGGTACCATCAGCTCAGGATTGCGGAGACAGATATTCACAAGACAGCTTTCCGCACGAGATATGGCCACTACGAGTTCACAGTGGTACCTTTCGGTTTGACGAATGCCCCCGCAGTGTTTATGAGTTTGATGAATGGGGTATTCAGGACCTTCCTTGATCGCTTCGTGCTCATCTTCCTTGATGACATTCTGGTTTACTCACGCACACGTGAGGAGCACGAGGAGCACCTTCGCCAAGTTCTTCAGTGTCTTCGCGAGCAGCGCCTTTACGGGAACTTGGAGAAGTGTGCGTTCTTTCAGCCTGAGGTGCAGTATTTGGGCCATATCATTTCAGGGGAAGGTATCGCAGTCGATCCTTCCAAGATTCGAGCCATCATGGATTGGCCAGCACCCACTAGTGTGACCGAGGTGCGTAGTTTCATGGGTCTAGCAGGGTACTACAGGAGGTTTGTTCAGGATTTTTCTCGGATTGCGCACCCCATCACTTCTCTTCAGCGGAAAGGGAAGAAGTTTTTATGGTCAGATAGATGTGAGCAGGCCTTCAGTACACTGAAGGAATGCCTTACGAGAGCACCTATCCTTGCAGTGCCAGATCCTCATGGAGAGTTTTTCGTTGCCGAGATGCTTCCTTGGCGGGACTTGGAGGAGTATTAATGCGGGGAGGGTAGAGTAGTTGCCTTTGAGTCTCGCAAACTCAAAGATTATGAGCTCAATTATCCGACCCATGACCTTGAGCTTGCAGCAAGTAGTACATGCCTTAGTGCGGTGGAGACATTTTCTTCTTGGCCGGAGATTTACACTCAGGACTGATCACTTGAGTCTTCGCCACCTCTTCACGCAGCCCAATCTCAACGCTCGTCAGCGGCGTTGGATGGAGTTACTTTGTGAGTATGACATGGAGATAGAGCATGTGAAGGGAAAGGAGAATGTGGTGGCAGATGCCTTGAGTAGACGGAGACATGTGGCTATGGCCACCTCAGTGGGCACAGATTTGCGGAGTAGGATCTTGCAGCAACTTCCTCAGGATAGTTTTTACCTTGCAGCCAGAGCAGAGTTTGAGTCTCAGAGACCTCTTGAGGGGAGATTTGATGGATTTTCATTAGAGGCAGATGGTCTTCTCAGACACAGAGGTCGAATTTATGTTCCTAGAGATGGAGGCTTGAGACATGACATTTTGACAGAGGCTCATCGTGCACCTTACTCAGCCCATCCGGGGTGAAGAAGATGCACGCCACCTTGAGACAGTTGTACTTTTGGAGAGGACTTCGGAGAGACATAGCTTCTTTTGTATCCCGTTGTTTAGAGTGCCAGAGGGTGAAGGCCGAGCATCAGCATCCAGCTGGCCTTCTCTATCCTCACGCCATACCAGAGTGGAAGTGGGACACCATTTCTATGGATTTCATTGTTGGGTTGCCGACGTCGAGATACCACCACGACGCCATCATGGTCACGGTGGATAAATTGACGAAGGTAGCTCACTTTTCTCCAGTGAAGACTACCTACACGGCTAGTGCAGTAGCACGAGTATACCTTGATGAGATTGTCAGACTACATGGGATTCCGCGGAAGATCATTTGCGACCGCGACCCTTTGTACACCTCCCATTTCTGGACCACCATGCAGTATGCCCTGGGACGAGGATTAATTTCAGCACAGCTTATCACCCTGAGACAGATGGACAGACAGAGAGGGTGAATCAGATTTTGGAGGACATGCTCAGGATGTACGTGATGGATCATCAGTCGAGATGGGAGGAGTATCTGTATTTGGTGGAGTTTGCCTACAATAATAGTTTTCAGAGTTCTATAGGCATGGCTCCTTTTCAGGCATTATATGGTAGAGAGTGCAGGACACCTCTTAGCTGGGATAGGATTGAGGACAGGGTTTCTCTTGGGCCAGCATTATTACAGGACATGGAGCAGCAGGTTACCTTGATCGAGACGAGAGAGATTGCGGGAGGCACGGGATGAAGACGAGAAGAAGTATGAGACCAGCATAGGACGGATCGCTTGATTTTGAGGTAGGCAGAAAGGTGTTTCTTCGTGTCAGACCGCATAAGAGCCCTATCCGTTATGGAAAAGGTTCTAAGCTTGCTCCTAGATTTGTGGGTCCCTTTGAGATCTTGGAGCGCCTCGGCCCCTTAGCCTATCGTCTAGCATTGCCACCTAGCTTATCGCGCGTCCATGATGTATTTCACGTTTTTGTGCTTAGGAGATATGTTTGATCCTTCTCATGTGCTAGATTGGATTGCATTGCGGAGTGCGAGGATCGGGGGCAGGTGATGGTGGAGCCCGTGCGCATTTTAGATCGCGAGGACCACGGGCCTTCGCGGCGAGAGAGATTGATCGAGTTCGGGTCAATGGGACAGTGCGTAAGATGAGGCTGCTGCTACTTGGGAGGATGCTACATCATTTGAGCTCGGTTTCCACACTTATTTCGGTGACTTCCGGGAGGAAGTCTAGTCTAAGGGGAGGGGATGTAATGCCCACTTTCCTACGACACTTAGTTGATTATCATTTTGAGTTATGCAGACTTTAGATATGGACATGACTTATACTTATGTTGATTAGCATGATGTTTTGTGACTAGATGCATTTGGATTATGGATTGGATTTTGTTTTAGTATGATCTACACTGACTCATGGACAGACTATTAGATACTGATATTATTTTTATATGGATATATTGCATGTGTTCTAACATTGGATTTCTTCGCCATGATGAGTAGAATGTAGTTGTTGAATTTACATTACTATAATTTTGGATAATGATGAAATGCATAATTAAGTTGTGATTTAGACCTAGAAATAATGATTGATTGAATTACGTATAGATGTTAATAAATTTCATGCATATGGTTATTTTGGATATTTTGACATGGCCGCAAGGCCGAAGGAGGTATTTTGCATTTTGCAGGAAACACGGCATGATCACAACCATGAGGGGGATTGGGAACCAAACACAACGAGGATGTCGGGTGGATTTACTGACATTTGGTCGTCAAGGCAACTAGTAAATTGTATTGTGTTACCCTTATTCTTTTATGTGTTAAGAAAATTTCCATGAGGGGGAAATTTTCTAATGTGACCAAGGGGGTAAGAATTTTAATTACTTGTTTTAACTTACTTTAGTAGGTGATTTTATTTGTGATGTTTCTTTTTAAAATTACTTTTGCTAAGTGTGTTTAGATTAATGTAATATCTTGTTTTAATTTTTAAGTTTTGGAGGAAGTCAAGTGGGTGTAATTAATTTTGATGGTTGGCTCCTTGAGCCTTGTGTTTCCTCATGTATTGAATGCTTGGTTTTGAGTGTTGACCACTCCAAACTCTTTGAATCTCGAATTTGAGATTGAGGGCAATTTTGGGGGACTTGTGGGACAAGTTAAACTTGTCCCACACTTCCCAAAACCCCTTACCAACCATATCTATGGGTTGGGAATCCAAAAAGGGGATTATTTATTGTTTTGGGAAGGGAAATGTGACTTTGGAGTGCACTTGTCTTCTTTTGCATTTAATTGTGCCTTGGGACACATGGGGAAGGGATGGATTTGGATTAAAGATGTCATTCAACCCAACCACCCATTTATGGTGTTTTGGGATTTGAGTTGACTAAAGGGAGGTGGTCTTGAGGATGTGTGATGTGGCATCCTACAAGGAGCCACATCACCCTCACTCTTCCTCTTGTCTATTTATGGAAATTTCCTCTCTTGTTGAGGGGTTGGAGTTTTGTTTTTGTTTTGTTGAAGAGTTCTCTTTTGTTATTTTGGGAGAGAAAAGAATTGGGAGAAAGAGAAAAAGAGAGTGCTTGGACTTGCATGCTTGGATTGATTTGGGAAGGAGCTTGGACAAATTTCTTGGTTTAGGCTTCTCCAATGGAGAGGTAGGAAACCCTCTCCTTTGTTTTGCTTTCATATTATTGTTGCTTCTATGCTAAAATTGTGAAAAATGCATGTTTACTTTGGTGTATTGTGAAAATGGATAGAATGCTTATTGTGTAGTATAGGAGAGGTCTATGGGAATACTCATGAGGGAGGCATAAGAGTAGATTAGGATATTGTGGAGGGAGTTTGAGAGGGATGCCCATCTTGGGTAAGAATGTTTACATTCTACCTTGTCTTTGAGGGAGCCATAAGAGGAGGGAGGCATAAGAGTATGGGAGGAAAAAGGGGTACTTGAGGGAGGCATAAGAGTCATAGGGGCTTGTGTTTTATTGTGGAGGGTTTTGGATGGGCATCTCATCTCAATTGGGAGGCATAAGGAAAACATTCCCATAGTTCCTTCTCTTGTTGGCTTGGATGAAAGCCTTGTTGTGCAAAGTATTGTGTTATTTGTGTTTCCTTGTTGTTTCCTCTTTTTACCTTGAATGTTGTGAAGAAATTGTATTGTGGAAGCAAGTATTGTTGCCTTGAGTTGGAGACCACCCTTCATTGTGTTGTGTTTGGGGCTCGGGGGTCAATGGAGGAGATTGCTTCTCTTCTCCATTGAGTTTTGGTTGGGAGGAGAGTGTTGCCTCTCCCCCTATCTTGGTTGTGATTTGAATACTTGGAACATGGAGCATGGATGAAGAACACTTTGGAGCACAAGAACCTTGTTGTTGACAATGTTAAAATATCATGTAATTACCCACCTTGAGTGGAGAAAGAAATGTAATATTGCCTTGTTTTCTCTAGTTTCCATTATTGTAAATTTGTTCCACATGAAGTAGGGTATGTTGTAATAAGATTTGAAGGAAAGTTGTATTGAGATGTTAATTTCCTTACTTTAAAATTTATTGGAAATGTTGTTAAATCCTTTTGTGGAATGTTGGAAAGAAATTACAAAAGAATATGCATGTTAGATCTCATTTTGTTGTTTAAAAGGAGATGTATTGAAAGGTGGAATGTTAGTATATTTCCCCTTCTTGTACTATTGAAGAAAGGACTTAAGTTTTAAATTGCCTCCAATATAACCATGAAATCATCAAGGCTCTAGCTCCATTATGTTTCTCATTTATGAAATCATTGTCAATATATTTGCAAATTATAAAAGGAGATCGAACCCGCTTGATATTTCATACAAATATCCCTATTGCAATATGAAGAAAGAGGTTTTAACACAAAATTCTAAGCTCAGTTAGTTCTTACCCATCTCTCACCTATTAGGAAACTAATACCTTCAATATAATTGATATTTAAGTAATACTAAAACTAATAAATTTAGTAATAATAAATTATAATGATATTAATGTACCATTAATTATTATTTTGTTATCTAAATACATCTCAGCATACTACCACTAACATGTATGCAAATAAACTACATTCAAGCAATAATGTCAACAAAATATATATACCTAAACCTACGTAGTCTCCGTGTTTATAATCACAAGCAAATGGCGCCTCTTGTCTATTCTGTTACGAAACAGACCCACCTCTTGTAAATTGTAAACGTATGCACCAGAGACATCTTCACGCATCCAAGAGAGATACTTCTTCTTTTTCTTAATTTCTTCTTGAAGTATTCATACGGGTCACTCTCCTTTCTTCCTCCGCGTAAGAGCACATAACATGCTTCATTTTCCATGTAGGTCCTTGGGTCTCACCCCACTTTTACCACTCAGGTTATTCCTCCTCCACGCAACAGTTCTTTTCATGCGCAGATCTTCCTCCACGTTAGTGCAGAGTGCAACAAATACAAATATCTTGAAGGTGAAACCTGATTTTGAGGATACACTCAACACTGAACAAATAACAATATGGATGGACAGGCTGCTGGCCCCAACGCCTTCTCTGTCCCTTAATCGACCTTTGATATAAACCTGACCCTGTCTTGCATACGCTATAACAAAAAAAAGAGTAGTCCAAAACCGACTGTACATGAAATATAAATAACACCGTTTCTAAATTCATTTTTGGATAAAATATTGCAAAGGAGGATCCCAAAATTTGAAGGGACATCGATACTGTACAGATAACAACATAGTTGGACAACCTTCTCGTTGGTAACGCCCAAGGGGCCTCCATGCCGCGGCCTCTGCTGACTGTCACAGTGAATGTTAGATTGTTGCAGTGCTTGCAAAAACGACCTGCTCACTGACTCGCCCCCTCTGATCCGTGTTTACCTTTCCAACCACCACATTAACATTTCTTTTGAATGCTCGCGGCCGGGGCAGTGGAGTTATGACAGGGCGACTTTAAATCTTTCAAAATAACTTGACCTTAAATTTTTTCTTATACAAAATCTCCCTCCTTGCTGTCCGCGCGGCCAGGACAGTGCATAAACGCCAAGCAGGCATTTCCTTGACCGATGGGTGTAGCAGGACCTATGTAATTAAAGGATGGGGGCGACTGGTCGGGCTGTTCACACGCAAGGAGAGGAGACAAAATGGTGGACAGGTGGTTGGTTGAATACCCATCGTCGACTTCTGGTGTATTATGGTACATTTTTGTCTGCAAGAATAATGTCATTGTGATCACGGCCATCATAGTCAGCTGTTGATCACATGCTCTTGTTAAGTAATAAACATTATTTGTGAGAAGTATAAGTATACCGTATTATTGTTGTAATATATTTGGGCTTCCTGTATGTACCCCACTCCCAGTTCATGAGAGGACAGGATGGCGCGGGAATCACGGGATGTGTAAATTTGATGCATGGTTAATGTTAGTCAAAGATAAATTTGGAGGAGGTTTTTTCTAAGTACTCTAAGACTAGGCTGACCTGGGTACCTATATTTTCACTTTCCATCGATCAAGTTACATTTAACGACATTCAAGAATACTAATGGTATTCATGGTATTGAACTGAATACACCAACTAAGACAAACAACTTATTGTTAGTCGACCTGTATTCAGCCCGGTTTCCTCCGACTCTTCCATCTACATATATTGGTTGAAACTTCGCGTCCGATCCAAGTGCTAACTCGGGTTAAGAATTTTATGTCGTATGTGGGTTACTTTCCCTGATTTGACTCTTGTACATTTAATTTCAAATTTCAAATATGTGTATAAGCGTATAGATGGATTTGTGTAAATTTTGTTAATATATCTTTATATACCACTTAAATTAAAAGTATTCAATTCCTTTGTTCTCTTTTCACAAAATAAATAAATAAATACGACTAACCTACTTTATGAAATGTGATCTTGATTAAATACTATATTATAGCCATGTTACGTTCTTAATGCAAAAACAAAACAAAAAAATTTGGAACTTCATAGCTGGCAATGAAATAGGCATCTTGGCTAAACTTCTTACACCAATATGATTAAGTATAAATTAAGATTCTTTTATTCCTCATTTCTAACGCTTAGTACACTTAGTTTGTATAAGAGGAGTGAATTCTAATCATACACCCTTTGAGTTCACCCTTAAGACGTCATTAGTTCTTACTGAGGTTTAATTGAAGCTTGAGGTTTTATATGTAGTTATTAGCGCTCTTACTTAGGCTTCACCGAAATATTTTATCAAGAGGAAGCTACTTACTTTTAAATAGGTTTGAGAGATAAATTGAGTGGTTTCTAGATTATCTTCTCTTACTTGTTAAATCTTATTATAAACTAACCATTGCTTTCCTTTAAGCTTGTTTTCAGCATTCACCAAAAAGAGTAGTGTTTACTAGTTCGGTTAGGGATAACACGTTATATAAAATCACATTGCAAGTATAGCCTCGCCTTGATCACTTAGGGAATTGTTTGTTCTCGGGTGGATCTCCTCTACAAAATATTTATTTGAATAAAACTTTTAGGTAACTTCAGTAAGGAAAAGCCACCGCATTAAAACTTACCTATAACCCATCAATACAAAGTCTTAGAAAGATTTAAATTAACACTTAATTCTCAAGATCAAAGTTTTACAATGCTTATGCCAGTGAAGAGATTGAATATTATTTCTCACTAAGAAGAGTTACTAGCCAAATAACAAAAAATAGACAAAACTACTTCTTTACGTAATTCTCCAAACAATTCAGGCAAGAGGTCATATAAACTCTCTTCGCAAGCAATGTTACACAATTTACAACACATTGGACATTTTTACAAGGAACTTCATAAATTGTACAGATGAACCTTTAACACTCTTTTCCTCTAGTCTACTCGCATAATCCATCTGCACAAATATTAACTAGAGTCAGTTCGCTAGAATTGAGCATGTTAAGACTACCCATTGCAACAGTAAGCTAACATTTTATAATATCATGAAAGTAAAATTCTAAACTCAAGAATGGATCAAATCACAAACCACTAATCAATATGTTTCACAAGATGAAGAGATTTATACCAGCCAACAAGGAGGAATCCCAATATTCAAGTGAGAGAGATATTCCAAAGACAATCAAGGTGAGACCTTATTGGTGAAGACAACAAGGCTGAGAGTATTGAGATTTCAGTCATGTAATCCTATGGATTACGTGATTGAAATCTAACACCCAAACATCATTCTAATATTATTAACCAAAAAGATAAAGATCAGTCAAATGACTTAACATATTCAAAATTGCTTGGTAACAAGACTGCATTAACACACATCCTTGTTTTAGGAAGAATATAGGCCCCAACCATATATGAACACAAATCAGTCAAAGATTAAAGTTAACTTCACTCGACTGAATAAACCAACATACATATAATACTCACAACACAAAAACTAAATCTGAAGATTCAAAATGCCAAGTAATTCTCACCGAACCTAATTATTTTTCTTCAAGAAGTTAAATAAATTAGATTCTATCCAACTAAATTACATTCAACAACTATAGTTGGATTACACAAGCAAGGATCAAGAAGAAGTCTTTTCACCAAAGGTTGTTATTATCTTACATCACATAAACAGTAATAAACCCGTAATCCACCACTCATATGATCATTGTAAGAGTTAAGGACTTAGCTCACTAAAATATGTAACTGAGTCGATTCCTACCTTTTCCATTTTCATACAAGTCTAACCCAATTCAAAGAAAGGTAACCATTCTATTTTCATACATGCCTCAGTCAACACTTACTGAGAAAGTCCCTACCTGAATTATTGAAGGTTTGCTAAGCTACATAATGGATTTAATAGAAACCCATTTCATTCGATACTTGAATTTAAACAAGCAAGGGATAGTATGTTGAAAATGTAAGTGAACTGACACAGGATCCTCTACCGTGACCCAACTCGAGTCACCAATCACAAGGTTTACAGTCAGCGAAGGAGGAATACAAAGAAAAATACTCTTCCTACGAACTAAGCCTTCTCTTCCATCTCTAAAACAACATATGAATAGCTTGGGCATACACATCTATTTCATGGCTGTCTACTCGACCTATCCTTATAGTCGCTCCAAAGAAAACATCTGCTACTATAGAGTTTGATTGAACTCTTTTATCTTATGACTAGTGACTCACGTCACAGGATCTATATTGAGCAATCAATATTCCACTCACGTAGGCCTCTAAGAAAACATCATGCTCACTATGTGAGGTCTACACACAGATTCAGCCCAAGAAAAGCTTTTACCAAGACAAAAACAAACATTTAGCCTAAAACTGGCCATGAGTCGACAAATCTACAAATATCCACTAATGTTATTCATGGCTCAAGTTTATATCTGCTACTGCTGGTTTAGAAATCGAACTCAACGGCCATTGTTCACTATTGTCTCTAAACATCACCCGAATTGAAGAATTAAGCAGGAAACACCCAGGTTAAAGATCTAACACCCACGAGTATAAAACTTCAACCATTATTTTGCTATCACATACAGTGATTACTCTTTTATTTCGAAAAAAAAAACGAGGCAAAAAGGAATGTATACATGCTATCACGATTCTTTATCGGGGTATGAAAAAAACAACTCCCAACAATCCTTCCTTTCCTTCAATCTAGGTCGATTCACTAGGAAAAGCTGAAGCCCATTCTAAATGCCATAACAGATAAAAAAATAGAAGGACATTCAATTCATGACATGATAAAAGGTAGCAGAAGATTACAAGGGTGGGTTTAACATGCCCGGTTTAAAATGCCATCTCAATATGCATCTGATTGTTTCAATGCCGCTGCTTGCCCTTAACCCAAAGTGCTCTGTGAGCTCGTGCTAGCGCCACATTCACATGGTGAAAAATAGCTACAAAGCCAACCCCATGATTTGAAGCTCGGACACAAGACATAATGATTACATCATGCCCCAGCTCTCGAAAGGCATCTACCGTAATGAGAAATAAACCTTTTCCTTCATCGATTTGAGGACATCATCAAACTCTCGGTGCAAACATTTTAATTGTAGCTTGTAAGGTGATAATTCCAACGAAACCTTTATGCCTCGCCAACTCGGTGACTCGTTGAAGAAGTTCATATAATTGCAAAGCAAATCATGCTTCATGAATATTCGATATGAAAGCAGATCCGCCTCCATGAGATCCTCTTCCGTGAGTTTCATCGTAAGACAAGTAGGAAATAAATAGAGAATCTTAGAAATAAATTTCATCGGTCTTACGGTAATACTCTCATCTCCCCATTTTGTCACATAGTCAATTTTTGATAAAAACTACCTTGAAGGAGAATCTGAATTTGAGGATGCGATCGATATTGAGCAGATAACATCATAGTTGGACAACCCGCTTGTTGGAGGCACTCAAAGGGCTTCTTCCTTCTTGTAACGTACTGCACCTGATGAAAGCTGAAAATCGTGGTGTGGCTCTGCTGTGGATCCTCGACAAGAACACACCTCCACAAAGTGCCCCGGGAAGAGGAGGTAATATGTCTACTTCACTAGCTTGCGGCTTCAACTCCAACCACCATACACTGCAAAGCTGCCACACATGGTGAAAGTTCCTTCGCCATTTCAGATTTGTTGAAGGCTCGGACTCCATTTGCGGCAAAGATCTCAAACACTCCTCCTTGCTCACGTAGCGCAATGCAAAAGTAAGCAGTCAAAGAGAGCAGGTAGCACAGGATGCAAGATATTTGCAAATCACAGGAATTAAAGAAGGTGGGGCGGCTGGCAGAGGTAAGGCCAGTGGGAGATGGCCACGTACCAGGTCTAGATGGCAGGAAGGGGGTGAGGGACAGTAGGGCCTTAGGCACAAGCAGATAGAATTTGATTTTAAAACACTGTCCCCTCCAACCTGCGCCACACACCTACTACCCCCCATCATTCCCACGCAACCCCTCCATTCCTTTAGTTGTTTATTTTCAGTACCCATTGATCATTATATTCCAAACCTTAATCAGAATAGAAATTAAGCCATCGGTATAAATCTGTATTTATTGCATTCAAATCCTACGATTTGTAAAATTATAAGCTACTTGCTTTCACGATGTAAGACCAAGCTAAAGGTTACAATATAATTCTCAACATAACCTAATTGAAAAACACACTAAGTTAAGAGGCTTGCACGGCTTAAGGTCTCATCTATTTCCCCAAACCAAAACATATCAGTTAAAAGCCACACACTCGAATCTAAGGATTCGATTTACTAGTGTATAAATACATATATCGTTCTACACCCATGTCTTCTGGGTATTTTATTTTTAAAATATAATCCCATGTAAATGAAATACGCAACAACAGATACTTAAAAAGGAGTGTATATAATCCAAATTTACCAGAGTCACCAGAACATCTCCAACAGTAACTCAGTAACAAGTTTATTCATTGGGCTAAAGCAAGTCGAAAAACCTCAGTCTTTTAATTCTCTGCAACTAACAGTGGGTTCTATCCCAACTCATAACAAAAACTGAACCCCAAGCGATAATAAACCAAACGTCCGAACTCATCAACCCATGTCGATGGGTTAAAGTCCTTGGCTCGACAACGAATAGGAGCAGGATGGAAATGGCTTCAAGGAAAGTTACTAGCCCAATCAACCTTCGAAAAGGGTTTACCAGCAACCTAGGAAAACTATAAAAATATTAATAATGTCGACAGTCCAGATCGACACTAGTAATAGACGACAAAGATCGACTATTCATTACAATCCCCCTCTTTGTAAAAACAAATATAAGAATCTCTTTTTAAAAGGAACATACCCTAAAATACTAACCTGCCATACAAGCCGTCTACCAGGCTTCGAACACGCAAATTCCATTAAATAGGGAAAAGTAATGGTCGCCGTGGAGGCCAAAGACCTAAAGCGTCAACAACGACACAAGGGGGGAGAGAACAATTTTGAGGTTACACTCAAGATGAACACGGAGCAAAGACTACCATGGCGCCAAGATAGGCAACGCCTTCTTCAGCGCAGGATGGGGTTCGCCCTACAACACGATTAGACGAAACAACTAGAAGAAATGCTATAGAGATACTTAATATAAAATATCGATGATGATCGAAATTAAGGTAAAATAATAATACTTATAAAATAAGGGCCGATCGATCATTAAATTAAAATAACATCATTACCATTACCTATTATGATTATATATATAATTTCTACCCACATTAACCTAGACCAACGATTGAGCTTAATAATGCGACAACAAGATCCCTTGTAAAATGGATAACGCACAGGACATTACACAGTCCACAAAAGGGAGGTGTCGATAATGACTCGAGGATGCCAGAAGGAGAGGGAAGGTGCTAAAACATCGCTGAGACAGGTCTAAGACAACAGAATTACGCACAGTTGTTCGACGCCCAACAAGGGAAAGGTCACTACACCAAGCCGGGTAACCCCCAACGGGGCATTACACATATGAACATGTGTGATCAAGTACGTAAAGTATAACGCAAGATGATTCCTAGCTAGGCCAAGAAAATTATTTGTTACATATTTCCTCTTAATAATGTGGACATAGCTTGAGGTGCTAAATCTATGTTATCACTTAGGATTTTCTGAGCCACACATAGTCTTCACCTAGATATGCATATATAAAGTATCACGTAGTGATTACTTGAGTACACCTGAATTATTCCCATTGTGTTATGTTTAATCTTTGAATTATTGTTTATTTGTTTAAAAATAAATTTGGAGGATTTTTATATAGTAAAATATAAGGATTAATAAATGGGAAAAATTTATATCACATTTTGGTATCAAACAATTATAATAATAAAGAATCTCTCGAGAGAAACATTGAAATTTTTATTTTATTACTTTTCACATTAGACTTTAGGCTTTTGAATTTTCTCATTGGCCTTTAAAAGTTTATGACAAAGGGTTAATTAGGTTGGTTAAAAAAAACTTCCGTATAAATATTTTGAGATCAAGATAAATTGTGGGGTAAAAGGATGTAAAAATAATTGAAGTGTCAATCCTCCTCAAGAATAGGAATTTGAATTTTTCCTATTGATCTATGACATAAGGGTAATTTAAACGGGGCCAAAATTCAATTCTAATATTTCTATTATTAATATTTAAACTATAGGTTATGTAACCTATGTATATCATATGCTAAGTGATTATTTAAAATAAAATTACCGCATAACCTATTTTTAACTTTTTATTTGGCCTATGTCCCCATAAATTATAGTAGTTGGACAACATTCATATCAATGCTTAGTTTTAATTCTAAACCTTTTTAAATATAATTTATTTTTGTTAATATAAACTATATTATATATATTAAAACCAATTAACAACTATAGTCTTATAACATGTCTAAAAATACATTAGACCTACGTGGAACCTAAACTTTAAATAATAATAATAATAATTGACTTCCCCGTCGTGGATCTCTATTTAAGTATGGAAAATGCACTTATCCTATATATATGATATCGTTTTAAA
This sequence comes from Taxus wallichiana var. yunnanensis, assembly GCA_018340775.1. Classification (NCBI taxonomy): domain Eukaryota; kingdom Viridiplantae; phylum Streptophyta; class Pinopsida; order Cupressales; family Taxaceae; genus Taxus; species Taxus wallichiana. Next base: position 721,822,503 of record CM031234.1, on the reverse strand, counting down.
ACAACACTTAACTTCTTTTGGAATCTAAGACTCCACGCAAAGGAAGTAAAGTTTGAAAACAAGAAATGAACATGTGATTGTTCATTTATATGAAAAATATAAAATAAAAATAATAATAATGTAGAAACATTTAAATTTTTGTTTTAATACTTATCACATTAGACTTACATATTTAATTGCTATAGTAAATTTAAGTTACCTAATATCTCTGACAAGAGAATAACATTCCATAAATATAGGAAATCCATTTTTCCTATTATTTCAGTCAAGACACATTGAAATTACATTTATTTCAATTACGTTTACACTTTAGTAAAATTTGTTAGTACACATTATTAGAAGGAAATTTGTCACATGACATAATTTATAAGGTAACTATAATAATTGAATTAAATTAAAAAACTGTTTAACACAAATTAAACAAAAAATAGAAATTTTTATGTGTATTGTAAACAATAACATTTGTTTAAAACTAAATAGTAAAACCTAAACCATTGAAGGAATTTAAACAAAATTAGTTTATGAACCTAAGTAAAATTTCCAATAATCAATCTAGCAATGACCAATTGTAAAACAAAGACTTAGATATACATATTAAATATATATTAAACAAAAAGGGCTCTCCACCCATACGCTCATTAGTATTCCACTCTGGTTTCATGCCACACATCCTCCCTCCATACGGTTACTCTCTCTTTAACACTATGTTATTCAGCCACAAACTGTTCATATCTCAATCTTCGTAAATTAAAATAAACCCTGAATAAATACCGTACAAGATTGCTTTAACTAGTTTTCACAAAGAAACTAAAATCAAGAAAACATGGCAAACATTAAGTTAAGCATTACCGTGCTATGCCACATTAAAAAAATACTCAATAATAACATTCGATCAAAAAGATACTTAAGGGATAAGGGATAACATTTAAATATTAAAAACTCCCAAAAAAATGACTATGTAGAAGAAATGTGTAAAGCTAACCCACATAATATTAATATTTTCATATTTTTGTATTAAAATGAATTTGACATATGAACTTAGAGACATTTTTAAATTATAAAATGAGAATGATATGTTATAAGATTATGAAAAATGATGGCAAGTTAGTGATAGATCAAGAAATTAAAACAAAATAATCAGAGATTATAGTATTGCAACATATTTATGAATGACAATTAATATAATCTATATAAAAAGAGTACTATATTATTTGGGAAGGAACATATTTAATAAGTGTGTCAAAGTAGTAAAAGTGTAGTTTATAAATGAGAAATATAGATATTAAAAATTGTTTATTGGATATAAAACAAACATATATTTTAGAGATTAAAATTATAATAATATCAAATAGAAAATAAATAAATTAAAATGGTGTAACAACCAACATGTATATGGAATGAGTTATGAAAATAATGCTAAATAAAAGGTATTTAAAGACGATTGATAAGTTAAAAAGTGAAAAATAGAAATAAAAAATTTAGTTGTGTTTTGTATTAGATTAGGAAAGTTTTAATAATATAATTTAGATATAAAATTAAATAAAAGAATTAAAAAAGAAAAAATAAAGCTATTGAGGTTAGCGGTGATTTTAGGAGGGGAGAAACATTATGTGATACATTCCCCATTGATAAAATACGAAGTTCTCAAAGTTAGTAAATAATTAAAATAAAAGAGTTAGAAGAGTTCCTAAACTCATTTTAAAAAGAAAGACTAAAAGTTCTATAATGAACCCATTACGGGTGTATGTCACCATAATTTATATGTATATGGATGTAAAAGTAAAGTACCATGAGTATAAAAATAACTTCTTGTTTGTTGAGAAGGGTAATTAGTGGGTACCATTTGGAAAATATATTAATATTGGTAAAGTAAATAATTAAAGTTGTTTGAACGGGTATATTGGTTGAAAAACCAACTTGGGTAAAAGTATTTTATTTAAACTTGTGGTATGGAGTTTTAATGCCCATATGAATATGTGTGATCTAATTGTACCAAGCCACGAACACAAATGTTAATCAAACACCACGATCAATAAGATGAAAGTAATTCGTCGAGAATAATTTTATATAAAACCTTTGCAAACAAATGAGAAACAATATCATATATTATTATGGAACTCAATGCAATACATTGAGAATGGGCCTTGCTTAAATAGGCAAGGAATAACAATCTACAAACTAGTCAAGTGTCGGAAATAATGTTCATAGTGTGAAAATTAGTTCATTAGAATAATAGTATTATTCTAGTAATAATTTATGAGTAATATATTATCAATAATAAGTTATCAAACTCATATTAATAATATAGATATATCTACTGTAATGAGTTTGTTTATCAAAAGAACTCATGTAGCTTTTTAAAAGTGTGTGCGTGGAGAGATAAGTGTGAGTGATTCTAGGAGAGAGATGTGGGATTGAAGATTAGATTAACTCCTAGTTTGTAGGAGATCAACTTTGTATAAATATCTCTATCCATGTGAATAAAATCATCCCGAATGAATTGAAATTATACATTTTTATATTTGGTGTTATTTTATTTAGTGATCAATATTTATTTATTTGCTACTTGAAGCTTGAGCGTAAGTTATTAAAAGCTGTGATATCTTTCATGTTTCTTAATGAAATTTGGTGATTCAAAATGTTATGGAAAGCTAACATCATGTAGAAAAAAACCTAGAAATATTTTTATATTGATTTACAAATTGAGAGTAGTTTGCTGCTAGATAAAAAATATTATTTTTCCATTTTTGAAAATTTTTATTAAAAAAAAAATTGTCTCACTTTTGTTTGGATGCACTTTCGCTTGTACACAACGTCCATAGCAAGGGGTGAATTATCGGTTGAAAGCTGACACTTGAGAGAATTGTAATATGAGCCTATAAGATATATTTGTTAACTAAGTAGAAAACTAATAGAGGCTAGAGGCAATGGAGGAAGGAGGACAATCGTCGTCCTCTCATTAGAATTGCGATGATGGGGGCCACACAATTGATTTGTTGACTAGTGTCTTGTGTGTTTACTTTCAGCATGCGTGGTAATAAATAAGAATAGATGGATAATTCATGTTTATAGTTACGAACATATTTTCCTATATTATGTTCTCTTTTGTAAAATATGGATGAAGAAATGTGTACGCTGCTATGAAAATGGTTGGTGGTCCACTAGAAAACCAATTTGAGAGTTTGTGGATCTCTTTGAAAAACACATACAGAGTGGTTGATGGTTCCACTTGAAAAAAAATTTTGAGTTGGAGGTTCTCTTTGAAAACCTCATATTGTTTGAGTTGTTGGTACTCTTTGAAAACCATTGGATTATAGAACATGAGCAAGTACTAGAAAAAAATTCACCCATGTTCACACTAAGGGGGTGAATGTTAGGAAATAATGTTCATAGTGTCATAGGGAAATAATAATTTATAAGTAATAGATTATTAATAACGAGTTGTCAAACTCATATATATATATATATATATATATATATATATATATATATATATATATTGTAAGGAGTTTGTTTATCAAACAACCGACGTTCCTTTTTAGAAGTGTGTGTGTGGAGAGATAAGTGTGAGTGATTCTAGGAGAGAGATGTGGGATTGAAGATTAGATTGAATCCTAGTTTGTAGGAGATCAAATTTGTATAAATATCTCTATCCATGTGAATAAAATTATCCCGAATGAATTGAAATTATACATTTTTATATTCGGTGTTATTTTATTTAGTGATCAATATTTATTTATTTGTGTGAAAAATATACTAAATATAAGATCAAGGTCGTAGATCAAGCCATAAATCAAGGAAATAACTAATCATCAAAGAACTAGTCAAGACAATATATTTAGGAGAGAACTAGACATCAAGGTTCTAGTCAATACCATAGATCAAGGAAATAATTATAGCTAACAACTAGATAATATCTCCTAATATCTAAATAAGATAAAATAAATATCCACACACATAAGTGGGTGAGGATAAATACAATAAAGGTAAATAAAGTACCTAGGTGAACATGAGCTAAGTTAAATACCTACTCTAACATGATCAAGTAATTGTTATTTGATACCAAGTAAACAAGTGGTGGGCATTGGGACGGGGACATTCTAGAGGGGTGTAAAACCTAGGGTACGTAAAGTATAACCCAAGATGGTTCCTAGCAGGGAAAGAAGATTATTTGTTACATATTTCCTCCTGATAATGTGGCCATAGCTTGAGGTGCTGAATCTTTGGTATCACTTAGGAGTTTCTGAGCCACACATAGTCCTCACCTAGATATGCATATCTAAAGTATCACGTAGGGATTACTTGAGGTACACCGAATTCTCCCCATTGTGTTATGTTTAATAATTGAACTATTATATTTTGGTTTAAAATACATTAGGAGGATTTTTATATGGTAAAATATTAGGATTATTAAATGGGAAAAAGTCATATCACACCAAAGAAATAAATGTAGAATGCCAACAAGGCAAACAAATGGGTTGACTCATCATATAGAGAGTGGGCCGGCCCCTCTTGCAAAATAATCATTTACCATTGACCTTTATAAGGTCGCAAATCAAATGGTTACCACGAGGACCAAAATAACCTAAGGCCAAGGAGTGGTTGTTTAACAATGGGTCAAGCCTACGTAAAATAGAAAATCCCTCTATATTTAATTACATTTTGACCTTTTAGGTCTAAAAACTAAAGCAAATAACTCTTATTAATAATCATTTAATTATGATTATTATTAAAATTATTATTTATTCAAAATTTGCAACTAAATCAAAATATCATAAGGCATGGTTTATACCCCTCAAACATGGAGTAATTATTTTCAATGACCAAATATATGCTAAGAAAAGAAGTTCATCTACAAATAGAGTAGTGACTTAGCAAAAATGAGGTGGCATGTTCTTGAGACAGCGTCACGAGGCCAATTTAGGAAAGAACAAGAGTATGACCATACTCATACTCTTGTTATGTCTCGGGTCACCTCTTTTACTTCATTTTCAGTTACTCCTTTACCCTCAAAACAAAAAAAAGTTTAGGATACATAAAAAGGAACCGGCCTTGACACTGGGAGAGTCACCTCAAAATAGGTATACCCACATACCCTGAGGTGTTTCCATTGTATCTACGAAAGAGAGATTCAGAGAAAGCTTAGAACACCTACGAGTCCTCTCTCTACAGGTGCATTTTTGAAGGATAATAATTTTGGGCACACACAGTGGAACACGAATGAGATCTGCAAGCAAATTGTAGTAATTTACACTAGATTTACAATAAAAATAAAGTCACGTTTCAAGCAACAAGTTGTAGAAATATATTCTAAAGATCAAAAGATTTATTTTTCTTGACTCCGTAATGCTGATTTCATACGAGTCTTGCAACATGTTTCATTCCTAAAGTGAATACAAGATCATTGCTTTATATTTTTACCTTTAAATTATGTAAGAAGAAGAAGAGTTGGAAATACCTTACCTTATAACAGACAGATTTTGGCAACCCTCCTCCTAATCTTCCTTCACCATGTATTAATATGTTTGTTCATATCCCATTTTTTCAAATGGCTATTCAAGTACATAGGAATTTTGTGACCTTTAGTAATGGCAACCCTTTCGTAATTCCATTTTATAATGGCATTCCCATTTACGCCATGAAAACTTTACCTTCATTCACTGGTGAAAATCTAAATACTACTACTGAGCACATCAAATACATTACAACCCTTTTGTGTTTTTCATAATATTACTCATGAAGATGTGGATTTAAGAATCTTAATTTGTATTCTTTAAAGGACAAACCTATGATGGTATATAACCTTATTGATTGGGAGTATAGGATTGGGATGATTTATGAGAGAAATTACTTAAGAAATTTTAAGATTATTCGGATCATTTATCCCTCATAGAATAGCTGTCTACAATTAGGACTAGGTTCAACATCCATTTTGCTAGAACTTGGGAATGAATTCAAACTAGTGTCAAGCCTCAAGTTGAACCTACTTTTCTTTATTATCTTAGAGCCTTAAACAATGATATTTCAACTATGATTCAGTCTATGGTAGGTGACACTCTCCTAAAAGCTTATGATATTGTTATAAAGGCCGAAAACCATCTTATTATAGCTAGAAAATTAGCACCAATGCCTTCAATGCCTTTTGCTGATAGATTCGGAACCTATCACACAACTTATTCCCATTTTGAAACCTGTCATTGCAGCCCCATCACATGATGTGTTTAAAGCTTTCTAGACTATGGGAAACAAGATAATGTCAATTAAAAATAGACTAGAATTGCCTAGTAGGCCCGATCAAGCTCCTTATCAACAAAAAAAAAAATTACGAGCAGCCATATCGTGAAGGAAGTTTGATCCCAAGACTTCTAGTTCATATAAGGCTTTAGTGCTAGTGAACATGGCTACGAGAAGAGTGGTGTCCACCTTGCAATTAACCTCACTCTGCTGCTAATTTCCCTAATGCATTCCTTAATATAAGCCTTGTTGCACAACCTCAATCTAAAGTAACATTTATGCCTCAAATTGAGGGTCGGCATAAGAAGAAACTCATGTTTAGAAATCACCCAAATAGAACTTATTCTATTTTAGTGAAGATTATTCCATTGCGATTACTACTAGAACCCAAGAAAAGGATTAGGAAAGTCAAAAGCATCAAAAATGACATGGTGTGCCTACAATGACTAATAAAATAGTGGTATAGACCAAAAATAACAAATAACTGTATTGTTGTTCCTAAAAAAATACAGCAAGTGTTTCAACTAGTAAAGAACAAAAAAATAATTACAACCTGATCCAAGAAGACTGTTTATACCTTAGATATCAAGAGCAGCTGAGGCAGAGTCAGATTTTGCTAAATCTTATTCAAAAATTGTGGAAGCTTTCTCTAAAACTGTTGCTCTACTTTTAACATTGTTGAGGTAATGAAAAATCATAACATTACTATTCCACTTTGGGATGCTTTAAGTATTCTAGGAAAACAAGATTTACTTGCTCAAGAGCTTGCTAAGTTGCAAATTTCTTCCAAAATAGCAGAAAAGGAAGCTCAAAGGGTAGATATGGTGCTTGGTATAGTTGAACAAGATCATGTTAAGGATGTTAAGTGGATGGTACAAAAGGTTCTAGATGCTCATGATATTAAAAAACCTCCACCTTTCTATTTATCTCTAATTATTGGAGACCATCTTGTTCATAATTGCATGGTTGATAGTGGTTCAAGTAGCACAGTTATGCCAAAAGCAATTTAGAAAAGGTTGGCCTATAGAGCGATCCTCCGAGAAAAGTGTGTTATAACTTGATGGAACAACTACTAACACTATTGGTGTTATCAAAGATCTAGAGGTAACATTACATGCTTGTCCAAATGTTTCCATTTTACAAGATGTTACGGTTGTAGATTTACCTCCTTACTTTGCCTTATGTTTATCAAGAGATTTTATATAAAAGATAGGAGGTTATTTCTCTTGATTGGTATTTTCATTTTTCATTACATGATAGGGTACAAAAATTACTATCAATTCCAAACCTTTTGAAAATTTTCAAATTGAGCCTCATGCTTCTAATGCTTTAGCTAATTATACAACCATAGACCAATCAGATTTTGATAATGCAACACTTGCTTATGCTTTAGATAGTGTTTCTAACCTATTTCTGGATGAAAATACACATGAAGAACATACTCATGATTCTTTCAAAGAATTTGAAGAACATTTTTTTTCTGTGTATTACCTACATGAAGAAAATATACCAATTCATTTGTCATCTGAAATAGATAATGCAACGGAAGGGATTTGGAAGCTTCATTTTTGATGGAGCTAAAAACAAGAAAGGACAAGGAGAAAGTTTGATACTCACTTCCCCACAAATGAAAGGTATTTCTCATCTTTAAGTCTTCAATTTTCATGTACTTGTAATGTTGTTGAATACAAAGCATTAATTAAGTGACTTACTTTGGGACAAAAAGAGAGGTATTATAAAGCTTACAAATTTTCGGTGAGATAGAGTTAGTTATCAATTAAGTAAGAAATCTCAATGTTTGTAAGAATCCATTAATGAATTTGTATGAACTTAGATTTTCATACTTAATGGAATATTTTGATGCTATCAATATCTAGTCCATTCAAAGAACATAAAACAAACATGCGAGATAGACATGCAGCAGTTGGTGCTAGTTTTGAATTGTTGGAATGGATTAAAAATACAATATTCAGCCCCACATAAATCTGATTAGCAGGCCTTCCATACCTGATAATGAATTTAATTGGACAGTTTTAGAAGACAATGAATAGATTTGTAGATTTCTTTAGCAAGAAGCTGAATTTTCTGTAGTTAATCAAGAAAAATCACAAGACATATATGGTGACCGAGTGTCCAATTGAATAAAAATAAATAACCTCAATGTTTGGTCACCTTTGAAAGACATCTTCAACATTGATGATTAGTTATGGAAAGAAAAATAAAACATCTCAGGACATGCAAACAATTATGAAGAGTTTTCGAGTTGATGATGGAAATAATTTATTTCTCGAGAAAGGTATGTTCCTTAGCTGAGAAACATTCCTTTATTAATCTTTTGAAGAAGTCAAGGATGTTTTTTCTTAGAAATACCAAGATCTGAGAGGGTTTGATCCAAGTGTGGCACAACATACTATTGAATTTAAGCCAAATTCCAAGCCTTTTCGGCAAAAAACGAGGTCTTTAAATCCAAAAATTGAACCCTTAATGAGAAAAGAACTTATCAAACTAATCAAATCAGGAATTATCTTTCTGTTAAGCATTCAAGTTGGGTAGATAACCTTGTACCTGTTTGGAAAAAGAATGGAGAAATCAGGCTATGTGTGGATTTTCGAGATCTTAATAAAGCTTCACTAAAGATAACTACCCAATTCCTAATATGGATTAGATTTTGAAGATTACTTTAGGTTCTAAAAACTACCCCTCTTGGATGGTTATAGTGGGTATAATCAAATCCTTTTGCATGAACAACATAGGTATAAAACAACCTTCACCACAAAGTGTGGCACCTACACGTATAAGAGGATATTTTTGGACTCCTAATTCTGGTCCAAATTTTCAATGTGTAATGGATATGGCATTTCTGACTTGTTGAAAAAAATCATTTTAGTTTACTTATATGATGTCACCATGTTTTCAAATAATTTTGAAGAACATCAATGCATATAAGAAACTTATTAGTTGGGCGGATGATTTGGGATATCCTTGAATCCCTAGCAATCATTTTTTTCAATACATCAAGGAAATTTCTTGGTCCTATTACTTCAAGACAAATTTTAGTTATTGACACTTTTAGGATTGAAGCTATTTCAAGGTTATCTCTACCCCATCATAAGAAAGCATTGCAGAGTTTTCTTGGGAAAACCAACTTTGTTAGAAGATTTGTTCCATATTTCGCAGCATTAGTAAAGCATTTGGCAACAATGTTAAAGAAAGAGAAGACTTTCTCTTGGACCAACGAAGGGAAAAAAATATTTGAGTCCATAAAGTTGGTCATTCCATAAGATCCTACTCTTGCAAATCCACATTTGGATAATGATTTTACAATGTATACACTAGTAAGAGTTGAGACTAATTTAGCTATCTTGACTTAGATTAATGCCAAAAATATGAGCATCCCATTGCTTTCTTTGGACATAGTCTACATGACTATGAAACAAGGTACACTTTTATTGAAAAGAAAGCACTCCTGTTATTACAAGATTAAATAATTTCAAGTGCATGCTTTCAAATAACAAGATTCATGCCTTAATCTCTCACCCAAGTGTGAAACCATTCTTGTTGAATAAAGAACCGAATGAGAAAAGAGCTGGCTAGATTACTAAGGTTATGGAATACCATGTTGACATTCATGTTGCAAAAAAATAAGGGGAAAAGGTTTATGCAAACACCTGATTACTTATATGGAAAAAAAGTAAGCTGTAGAATCTGAAGATTCAAATCAGCATGCTTAAATTTCATATCAGCAATCAGTACCTTGAAACAACCAAAAAATCAGCATCCCGAACTTATTCAAGAAGTTCAAAACCCAAGGTAGATGAATAATTTGGTGAATTATTTATAACATGACACTTATCCGAAGGTATGGGTAAAAATAAATGTAGATAATTTATATTTCAAGATATACCCTATGTTTTCATTGATGGTGTGTTTTATAAAAGAGAAATAAATGGAATTCTCTTTGCATTGTGTTGATTATGATAGAAATCAACAACTATTATTATAATTTTATGAAGGACTTGCAAGAGGTCAATTCTCAACACACACTACAACCTCAAACTTTATGAGGGCTGGTTATTATTGGCCTAGAAAATTCAAGGACTTCTATGAATGGATTAGAAAATGTGAAAAGCATTCCTTCTTTGTTAGAAAAAAATGCTTAGCTTCACTACCCCAACATGCAATTTAGGTAGATCAACTATTCATGCAATGGGGTCTTGACTTCATTGGCATGATAAATCCACCATCGTCATAGGGACACAAGTGGATATTAAATGCTACCAATTATTTTACATGCTATATTGAAGTACTAGCTCTGAAAGAAGATAATGAGACTTCAATAATTTCATTCGACAAGGTAATAGTTTGTATATTTGGTGTTTGACAACTATATCAAATCAGATAATGCATTAGAATTTATTAGTGTAAGAGTGACATGTTGGGATATTAAGCACGAAATTTAGTTGAGTACATCATCTAACTATTACCCAGGAGGTAATGGTTTAGCTGAGAGTAATAACAAAAATATTTTAAGGATTATCGAAGAAATCTAAAAGACAATCAAAGAGATTGGCATCTATTGTTGAATTGAGCACTTTGGGATGACATAATTACTCCTACAAGATTAGTTGGAAATTTAGCATACAAGCTTCTTTATGGAAGAGAGGAAGGAATTCCCATATCAATTGAGTTTCCTACATTAGATTTGTTGCATCAGATTGAATTACTTTGGAATGAACCACTACGGTTTCGTGATGTAGATTTAATGGAGTTGCGAAGCTAAGAGATCAAGCTCATCTAAACATGGAAAAAAATTAAAAAAGATAAAGAAAAATTTGATAAGAAAGACAAATTCAAAATATTCAATAAAGGATACATTTTGTCTAAATGGGATGTTGATCATACAAAACCAAGAAACCACACGAAGTTTGATACAATTTGGAGTGGTCCTTACATGATTTTAGTTTGTAAAGAACACAATGCTTTTCATCTTTTAATGTAGAATCAAGAGGAACTTCCCATTCCTGTGAATGGTATGTTTTCGTAAACGTTGTTATTGAAAATCCTATAGTGTTTGGTTAGACTAGGATTTCCCTTTCAATAAGTGTAGTTCATGCACATTACAACTTTTCAATTCAATGAGTGCATTAATGCACGTGATCTAGTTTACCAAATCCTTTTGGTTTTAGTTGGTTTTTTTTTTGGAAAAGGCATTTTTGGTTATATTCTTTGACTCCATGCCCAACGGATAGGAGCAAAGCACTAGTTTATAAGCTACTAGAAAACTTTCCCGAAGAATCACATGAAATGTTGATAATTTTTGCACTCGTGCAAAAATGGGCAACTCAAAACTTTATTACGATGGATGGAAATAATTAAATGGACCTAAGCTAGGGAGATTCATTCAGCTCAATATTTTTTCCATTGGATTAATTAATGATTACATGTAATTTATAGCTATGTGTGTTGTTACAAAATTTAACAAATCACATAGTTTGTAATTTCATGTTTTTAATCAATAAAATAACATAAAATCCCCAAAGGACAGATGTGTTATCTTGATGAAGACAAGAATCACAAAGTAAATGAAGTGTTAAGTTTTGAAATAGCAATAAGAGATGTAGATTACAGTGAATTGAAAATAAAAACTAAATTTGTAGGTATTTTTAAAGTTCTTTACTTCAAGATTTAATCATATCCAATTATGTTATTAATTAATTTAGTTCGTTATGTTGGTGCTCAATTTGATCTCACCCCATTTGTCCTTGAAATTCTTCAATTTGTGGGTTCTTTCATCTTTTCTATCTCCTCGTATTAATGCATGAAAAATTTGTCCTCCATTTGGTTGCCATGATCAGTCCCTTCCCTTGGTCGAGGATAACTTTAAGTCAGAATTTTTTTCCATTCCTCTGTCCATGTGGAATAATTTGTAACTTTTTCGTAAAATCAGGTTTTTTCCTTCCTTCAGTTTTTCCACAGTCATGTTTCATTTTCCCTATCAACATTTGTCCCAATACCTATGGAAAAGTGGTCCTTTCTATTTGGATGCAGCTTGGTTGATCACATTTGGGCCTTATATCATTTCCAAATTCTCTATCCTTGAAGAAAGATTAATTTTTGGGTGCAAATGGTGATTTTCCTACATTTTACGATTTGACGAGTGTGTTTTCCTCATCAAATTTATATCTCAGCATTTGTGGAAACTTGGCCCTTTCTAGTTGGATGGGGATTGGCAACTTGAACTTTAAAATTATAAGGCCCACTTTAACTCAAAACTTGTCCACATGGAGGGCTAGATCTCATCTAAAAATTCACATTTTCATTTGACCTTAGACTTGTACTAGGGAGACACATGGAGGATTCCATGGCTCTTCTCTATACTTCAAATTTTCAAGCAACTTTCTAAATGTCTGGGACATGTGGAGGGTCACACTGTTGGGGACCTACCCCTAAGTTATATTTTGAAGAAGCACTATGAGGAGACTTGGAGACTTCCAATCACTTTTCCCTTTCTTGGACTTTTCAATGGCCAAAGAAATGCATTTCGGACCCTAGACCCATGGTGCCTTCCTTTGGTCCTTGAAAATTTTCAAACAACTCTTCCAGACCGAGACAAATGGTGAGCTTGTGCTTGCTTGGGGTCTCTGCTTTTGGGGACCATCTCAAAGTGCACCATTGAGACACATGGAGGCTTCCACTAGCTCCTTTTATACTGAGATTTTTCAAAGGCCAAAAGGAATTTTCTAGGGCCCATGGCACGTGGAAGGCCCATGTTTGTTTGGAAACTTGCCTCTATACCTCACCTGTGCAATTGTACCAAAAAAACATGTGGAAGACTCTAATCTAAAGTTGAGAAGGGGTAGAAACAATGATTGTTGTGTACTTTGCATCTGTTTTTCTACCATTTTTTCTCCAAGACTCTGTAGATGTGAATACACACCATTTTTCATCATTTTTGATGAAATTTCTTGTCGTTTTTATCGTAAAGTGACATTGAAAGGATTTAGAACTTAATTTTTCACTCTAATGATTGTTAAGGTCAATATTTTGAAGTTGGAATTGCTCGGACACTTGTAAAAATGTGAATCACTAGAGAAGCTAGACGTGGGACAAAGTTACAGAGGAAAGAGAGGGAAAATGATGAAATGATGAAGGTTGCGAGATGCAAAAGATGAAAAAGGTGTTGAATCGAGAGAGAAAAGGATTACATGTCAAATCTAGTTGTGACAGAGCCTCAGGAAAATGATTACAATAGGGATTTCTCGAATGATAGAATAAAAATGATTAGAGGACTACAAAAATTTGTGGCATGGCATCCTAGTCATTAGCGGAGGTTCCGGGAAACATGATCGATTAATGATTTGTCCAATCTGGGAACTTTTGTTTCCAATTTGTTAAATGTCACTTTCTAAGAATCATTGGTAACAAGAAAAGGTCCCTTGAATATTTTTATTTTTTGGGGAAACTTTGTGATGAGTTAGCGAGTGAAATGTATAAATGTAATGAGAATATTGTTGCAAAAGGTCGGGGTTGAATTCTTAAGAGAAAATTTGAGAGATCTTGTATTCTGAGAAACCAATCCAAGAAACTTGTTAAGTTCTTGTCTTTTAGATTTCAATCACGTTAAGTTGGTTACGAGTTTACAACCATTGAAAAGCTCTCGGACTATTGAAAGAAAGTTTCCCGGTGATGAATTTAATGAATCTCGAGTTGATCTATGTCAATCTTGGAGAAATTTGTGTCTTTTTATTTCAGATTTTCTACAAGGAGTTTTTCTTATTCCTATTACAATTTTCTCTGAAATTCCCTCTAAATAACACAATATCTCATCCCTATGATAGTTTAGTGGCATTTGTAATTTCATTTCAAGAAGATCCTTCATCTTCTAATGAGATAAACAGATTTAAAATCACTTCACTATCATTTGTTGATAAATATATCTGTAACCCTTGAGTTTATCTTAGGCATGAGGAACAGGGGTCTTTGATTTTTATTAATTCTATATGTTGATCGTTCATGTTAAATTCTTGGACATTGTTTGAAACCATGCAAATCTAGGCCTGTATTGATGCACCTTTTGATTGAAGGAATATTTTAGCTATTGCGAATCTTTCTATCATTTAGCTTTCTAATTGTTGTGAAGTCTCTCAAATATCTAGTATAATAAATTTTATCTGTTGAATCTTCCACCAAAATTACTCAAAAATAACGAATCCATCCTAAAATACCCCTGTTTTCCCTATGTGTCCACAAATGTATAAATTCTACTTCTAAAATATGTAGAAGCAATCGGGATTCTATAATGTCTTTATAAACCTTATCCCTGTCTAGCAAATATCACCATTCTTTAGAAGTGAAAACTCGTCGAGTTAAATTTTGGTGCATTGATCATATTTTCTCATGTTTCTCTTTCATATTTTTCCAAAGAAGGATATCTTTGTTCTCCTTAAAGAGGTTATAAAATGAGTCCTCTCACCTTGGTCAAAAGGCACAACCGAATGTAGTGAGGATAGATCAAATCCTTAATGAAGGTGTTATCCATTTCTCTCGATGCCCGAGTGACAAAGGGTCGGACAAATCCCTAGAAAGCAGAATGACTCATTATTAGATTTTTCTATCTCTCGAGTCTTTTTAAATCTTTGATGTTTCTCGGTTTCAAAGGGAGAAATCATTTGGATACCAACACATCGAATGTCGAAGCAACATTTCGGTGAGCTATGGTCATGGAATTCACAGGATTAATCAACAATATTGTTCTAGTGTATCTAGATGATATCCTTTGTCTTCTCAAAGAATGTTGCGAGAACATCTCTTCCACCTTAGGCAGGTATTTCGGAGGTGTAGAAGGTTCAAAGTGTTATTAAACCCGAATAAGTGTGTATTCTTGGCACATGAGGGGAAATTATTGGGCCACATTTTCTCAAGAGAAGGGTTAACAATTGATCCTAAAAGGGTTGAAGCCATCCGAACACTTCCATTTCCACAACAAAAACATCTTTACAAAGCTTCTTAGGAGAATAAAATTTGTTTGCGAGGTTTGTGCTTTATTTTTCCACTCTTGTCAAGCCTTTAACACTGATGTTGAAGAAGAGTATTACATCAAAATGGAATACGAGGAAGGCAAATATATTTTGAGGCCATCAAGCTCACAATATCACAAGCCCTAACTCTTCTTAACGAGAATTTTCAAATGAATTAATGCTATATGCTTTTGGAGGGTAAGACACAATCTCGAGTTATCTTGGTTCAGCCTAACAAGGAAGCTACATAATAGCCCATATCTTTCTTCACGTGGAGCTTCGATGATTATGAGATAAAGTAATCTTTCATTGAGAAGCATGTCCTTAGTGTCATTAGGAGTTTGAAGAAGTTCGGACACTTAGTCTTGAACATTAAGATTCAACTTCTAGTATCTCACATTGGTGTCTAGGATTTTCTCCTAAACAAGGACTTGAATAACAAGAGAGCTGTTGGATCACTCGTGTAATGGAGTATGACATTGAGATCAAAGTGACCAAACTAGTTTGTGGCAAGTGCTGTGTGAGAAGCTCACTTCCAAAGAACAAGTTGATTCAATGGATGAAGAAGAGGATGTCCTATTACTATAAAATGATCAAGAATAACAATCTAATGTTACACCTATTCCATGTTGGACTCAAGCCTTGGTGCACTATCTCCAAACAGAGTTTGTGCCCTCGAGAATGGAACAATGAAAAAGTGAGACACTTCGAGACTACAAGCCATCCCATATGTACTTATCGATGGTGTTTTTTCAAGAAGGATATTAATAGTGTCCTTTTGACGTGCATTGGGACAAACCAAATTGAGAGGGTATTGTATGCGATCCATGATGGAGAAGTAGGTGGCCACTTTTCTCCTTGAGTAACAGCTCTTAAAAACATGAAATCTAGTTATTATTGGCCTCTGATGTTTAGGTATTAATACCCATGGATCAAGAAGTGTAAAAGTGTGCATTCTTCACATGGAAGGAAAATTTAGCAGCCCTACCCCTTCATAAAATTTTGGTGGATCAGCCATTCATGCAATGGGAACTAGACATCATTAGAGTGATTAACCCAAATTTATGCAAGGTCCATAAGTCGATACTTACAATGGAGGAGAAGAGTCGCAAAGGAGGAAAACAACATCAAAGAAACCAAGCGATCTTAGGAGCAAAGTGGGGAAAGGATCAAAGTCTTCAACTTCACAAACAATTGAGTGGGCTCGAATTGGTTAAGTATGGGAAAGATGGCGAAGCTGCCACATGTCTCAAATATGCACCTTCAAGGGTCGAAGCCATCAAAAATTCCATTTCCACAACACAAAAGGTCTCTCAAAATCTTCTTAGGGAGAATAAAATTTGTTTGCAGGTTTGTTCTTGATTTTGCCACTCTTGTGAAGCCTTTAACACTGATGTTGAAGAAGAGTATTACATAAAATGGAATACAAAAGGAAAACAAATTTTTAAGGCCATCAAGCTCACAATATCATAAGCCCCAACTCTTCTTAACCCGAATTTTGAAATGAATTCATGTTATATGCTTTTAGAGGGTGGACACAATCTCAGCTATCTTGGTTCAGCCTAACAAGGAAGGTACTGCGAGAACAACCCATAGCCTTATTCAATCGGAGCTTTGAGTATTACAAGGTAAATTACTCTTTCATTGAGAAGCATGTCCTTACTATCATTAGGAGTTTGAAGAATTTCAGACACTTAGTCTTGAACAATAAGAGTCAACTTCTATTATCTCACGTTGGTCTCTAGGATTTTCTCCTAAATAAGGAATTGAATGAGAAGAGATCCGGTTGGATCACTCGTGCAATGGAGTATGACATTGAGATGAAAGTGACCAAACTAGTTTGTGGCAAGGGTGCTCAGTGTGAGAAGCTCACTTCCAAAGAACAAGTTGATTCAATGGATGAAGAAGAGGATGTCCTATTACTATAAAATGATCAAGAATAACAATCTAATGTTACACCTATTCCATGTTGGACTCAAGCCTTGGTGCACTATCTCTAAACAATTTTGTGCCCTCTAGAATGGAACAAAGCAAAAAGGAGATACTTTAGACTACAATCCATCCCATATGTACTTATCGATGGTGTTTTGTTCAAGAAGGATATCAATAGTGTCCTTTTGATGTGCATTGGGACAAACTAAATTAAGATGGTATTATATGCATTCCATGATGGAGAAGCGAGAAGCCACTTTTCTCCTTGAGTAATACATCTCGAAACATAAAACCTAGTTATTATTGGCCTACAATGTTTAGGGATTGATACTCATGGATCAAGAAGTGTAAAAATTGTTCATTCTTCATAGGGAAGGAAAAGTTAGCAGCCCTACCCCTTCATCAAATTTTGGTGGATCAGCCTTCCATGCAATGGGGACTAGAATTCATTAGATTTATTAACCCAAATTTAAGCGGGGCCATAAGTGGATACTTACAATGGAGGAGTAGGGTCGAGTAAAGGAGGCAAACAACGTCAAAGAAACCAGAGGCTCTCAAGAGAAAAGCATGCAAAGGATCAAATTCTTGGACTTCACAAATGATTCGACTGAGCTCGAATTAGTTAAGTATGGGAAAGATGGTGGAAGCTACCATGTCTCTCAACTATGCACCTTTAAGGGTTGAGCCCAAGGAAGGTTTCCCCACACAAGTGCAAAGTCTCTATGTGTCCCATGCCCAATAAGGATAGAGTCAGCCATTGAAAATTCAAAATGAGTGGAAGGAACCGGGTGTAATCTTGGCGTAATTTCAAAATGGGAACCCAAGGTAGAGACTCAAACTAGCACTAGCTCTCCACGTGGTCAGGGTCCAACATAAGTCAAATGGTAGTGGGCCCAAATTGGTTAAGTATAAAGAACCGATGGAAGTCTCCATGTGTCTCAATGATAGAAATCCAAAAGGTGCAAGCCAAACCAGGAGAATCGAGATGAGCACGAGGATTCCACGTGTCTAGGGTTCAAGAAAGACATTGGCACGAATTGGCTATGTATTGCAGACTTGGGAAGGAGCCACATGTCAGCTCATTGCATCTTCAAAGGTAAATCTAAAATCGAGTCTCCTAGAAAATTGCTAGCTTTCCACGTGTCCTAGGTCTAAAAGGAATAGATTCGATGAGTTTAAAAGTCAAGATGAGGGAGAAATGGAGGAAAGTGCCACTTGGCTAAATGACGCAAATTCAAGAGGGGCAGCCCAAGGGCCTATCTCAAGTGAGCACGGAGCTTCCACGTGTCCAAAAGTTAGAAAGGGGACAGAGCTGGCCATTTAAATCGACTAAGTACATAAGGGTTAGTAGAAGGTGCCACGTGTCATCCTAGTGCAACTCAAAGGCTAAAACTTAGGGGGTAGACTCAAATGTGCATTGAGCCTCCATGTGTCTTGGGTCAGGCATATGGCCTTGCCAAACAAAAAGACTTAGCCAAAACATAAAGAAATAGAGAAAATCCGTGGAGGGTGCCATGTGTCTCTTCAGTGCAACATCAAAAACAAAATCCAAATGTGGTCCCTAAACGCACGCTAACTCCGCACGTGGCCATGCTTCAAGTGAAGTGGGTTGTCGAAAAGCAATTTGTACCTTTTGGTTTGAAAAGGGGTAAAGTACAAAAATGAGCCGCGATCAAGCCTCTATTACATGTAGGTGGTGGGCCTAGGGAGGACTTTTTCATCCAAATGGAAAATGCGAGACCAACGAGCCGGAGGATGGTTTTTTGAGAAGTATGAATTACAAGAGCTACAGGCATTTTTTTCATTTTTGTATCTTTGTGCAAAGGTGCGAAGTGAATTTCGGGCCCATAGATCCATCCTGATAACTCGTTTTCACCATTTTTGTATGGATATGACTCAAAAATTCAAATGGACATATCTTTTGATCAATACTCGAAATTCAACTAATTTGGCACCATTGAAAGGTCTCGACCTCATCCATGCCATTGATACCCAAGTTTTTAATTTTGACAAGGTTAGGTTGGTGAGAATTGGAAAAATGTTTTCATGCCATTAATATGCAATCCGATTGCTTCAACAACTAGATTAGAACTGATTTGATCTGTCCTCCTTCCTTCTTCGATGCACCGAGTAGAAATAGATTGATGGACTCGGCAGATTGTGGTTGGATTTGCAACGGCATTGATGGCTAGTAGCTAAGCTCCAAATTAGGTTTCCCACCTCTTCTCTTCTTCTCTCTTCGTTGCATCTATAAAGGAAAGAGCTTCGCTCATTGTAAACGGTTGGACATTTCTATTTTGTACCCTCCCCTCTTCCCTTGTCTGCAAGTGAATTTGTGGATTTTTCCTAACCTCCCATTCAAGTTGTAATACAAAGTTTTACCTCTTGGCTATTGTAATGTATTTTATCAACTCTGGAGAAATAATATATGTTTGTGGATGATTCTCAACCCTCTCATGTGTTCATTGTTGTCTTTTGATCTCTCATTGCAGTTTGGTTATCTATGCATGGTGGTTGTGTTGCATTTCTATGGTCTATGTTAAATTGCAAAATGGGTGTTTAACATTCCTTTGGTGCATCACCTTATTAGATTAGGTTTATTTTCTTGCATCTTCTCAACCCTGTCTCCTTGGTAAGATAGAGTAGGTTTTAGAGTAGATCCTCTGTAATTTATTTTGTGCACCTAAACAGAG
This sequence comes from Taxus wallichiana var. yunnanensis, assembly GCA_018340775.1. Lineage (NCBI taxonomy): Eukaryota > Viridiplantae > Streptophyta > Pinopsida > Cupressales > Taxaceae > Taxus > Taxus wallichiana. The sequence goes on along the minus strand of CM031234.1, from coordinate 721,802,627 downwards.
GAATAGGAACTGCCTTCACCCGGAGAGCTCTCTTGATTTAAAATTCCCACACTTTGAGAGATGCTCCATGTTGTGCAATCACACTGAGAGTCTCAACTCATCTAGTTGCATACATTTAGGGGTGTTGTGATTATGCACTAATAGTTACATAATACATCCATGCACAACAAAGAAAATAACTTTCGAGTGGATTGGATCTCAAGATATAAGTTACAATATGATATACAAATGGATGTAATAGTTACATTTTTAGATGGTAAGAAAGAAGACTTCAAAAGTTCTTCAAGAGCATCAGAGGTTCAATCTAAGTTAAGAAGGATACAAAAAAATGATTTAGAAATGTTGTAGAGGTCATAATTGAAGAATGCAACTTACTACGATTACGAAGTGGCTTCATTAACCCTAGTTATAGGTATTAGAGCAAATGAATTAAAAAAGGGCACAAAACAATACTATTACAACATATTTCAAGATCCCAAAATGGAGGGAGGAGTCCAAAATTCATTCTCAAGGAAAAACTTAGATTCAACATCATTATTATTTGATCCTTAAAACAACCTTAGTTGCCATTAGGAAAAATTTTCTATCTCAAGAGTGATGTAATAATCAAGTTCTCAATAGAGGTTTCAAAGCAATATCCAATACTGAAAGAATGAAGATAAGGTCCGAGTATGGCAGAACAAGAATTTGAAATGAAAATTACTTAAGATGGATTCATTCCATTTCCATTACCTTAAATATCAAATGCATTAGGTAGAAAGTCCAAATACAAAACGTTGGAGGTACATCATGTCAAAGAAGTAAAGCTACAAAACAATAATGCATTTGTCAATGCAGAATGATTCATCAAAAGTCAAAGTACAAATTACAATTTTCACTTCCAAAGATTACTTCATTTGCCAATATCAAAGTACATCTTCATCTTACAGTCATGTTAAAGACCCTCAAAGAGCTCAAAGGTGTTAACCAGAGAAAAGTTACATTTAAAATAGCTCGAGCCATATAATTACAAAGTTTCAGAAGTCTGAACTAAAATGAAACAGTAAACCATTACATGAAGACTCGTTTACCAGGATTGAGTTACAAAGAAAAAACAATAGACACCCACCAGGTGAATGGAACTGAAAAACAGTAAGTTCAGAAGGAACAAATTACAAGAACTCATTAATGGCAGATAGAGGAACGTTGCATATAAATGGAGAAAGACAAACCATACAAATCTGAGCATGACCCAGTTTTGGGTATCAATTGAATACAAATCTATAGTACGTTCAAATTCAAGAATTGAATATGTAAGAACAGGCAAGCCCAAAACGTTTTGGTGCCAGTATAAATTTCAGAGCATTCCTTTATATTTCATCAAAATTTAAAGGTACAAATAAGGGAAACAAATTATTCATACACAATCGTTTCATATTTCCACTATTTTGGAAAAGAAAGTGGAGAAACTTACCTAGAATGTTCAAAAGCAAGTATCTGGAAGATACCCAAATCAAGTTTGATGGTAAAATCAATTTTACTATCATTTTGAAACAGAATCACAATATAGTGCCAAAAATACGACAACACAGAGATCTCATAATGAAAGCAAAAAGAGTTTCAGCTATCGAATAACCACACAGAACCACAACCATTCTCGAGAACACAACAAAATAACAAATCTACGGATAATATCTACTTTTGTTAATAGCGTCCATGTACACGAAATCCTACAGCGAAACATCTAACAGAAAATATTCAGAGCCATCAAAGAATAGATAAAAGAATGGCTATTGAAACCTTTGAAATATTGAAGCACATACAAAATATGAATACCCATTACAGTCAAGTTAGAGATCTACATGTTTTAAAGTGAAATGGAAGAGAACCCATGCTTTTTTAACTAGTCGAAAAGAAACATAAAAAATTGCTAGAAACAGTAATAGAAATGCTTCGTACCTCACAGCCGTTGAGATAACAACCATTTTGGAAAAAAATTAAGTTCAAGGCACAAGAACCCACTAGTTTGAGTGATTTCATTCAAACCCTCTAGTTGCAGAACAAATAGTTAAGGCCAAGAATGAATTCCCAACTCGAAAAGTGTTTTCCATTAACGGAACAAAAAGTAATACGAAGAAAAATGATGTATTAGTGCTTTGAAACAAAAATTTCAACGAAGACCTCTTTGAAGAGTTCAATGACCGAGAGCTCACCTTTGTTAGAAATGGTGGCTATCTTCGAAAATAGAAATAAAATAGAGTTCCAGTCTAGCTCGAGGTAGAGCTCAAAAAGGTGAAATGGCACCACCTCAAAGCAGGGCCGAATTAAGGTTTCGGAGCGCCCTAGGCAGTACTCGGAGAGTACGCCCCCAACCCCCTCCGGGACCAAGCACCCACCAAATTACATAATAAGAATAATTAAATCAAAATGCAATATATAATTGATGCAATTGAGAACAAAATTACTGCAACATCAAATATAAGAGCAGAGGTAATTAGGGTTTGATTACTTAGCTTTAGGATTTGGAGAAAGATCTGATGCGGTGTTGAGTGATGCGGTGATGTCGTGAGATCCAATCATAGAACTGAGTCACTGACGGGCCTCATGATTCATCCCTGCTAACACATCGTTACTCCAATGTTCAAAAACATCTATCTTCTGTTTGTTGGTGGAAAAAATCAAAATGCCAATGGAAACGTTAAAATCGCTGCCTGTGGCTGTATCAACATGCCTCTAAAATAAATAAAATACAACTATAGGCTGAGATGAAAGATGAAAGATGAAAACAATTCACAAATTAAAATTTACAAAGGCCCAAGGACCGTGGGTCCTCCTTCCTAGTTCCTAGGCTGTGAATGATTGAATCTCAATCCTTATCCCATCGATCCTTCTATTTATAGTTACGGTGCTAATAGTGTCATAGGTTATAGTCACAGTCCATAGAGTAAGTTAGTAACAGTAATTTGTAAACACTAAAGAGTATTAAAAATTTAAATCGTTGTGCAAGGCCGCAAACCACAAAGAAAATTAGCAAATTAGCAATCCATTAACTGTCCCTGATTCATATCCGTGGACTACCTATGGTTGTTTATATGATAATATATAGGTAATTTGTAAATTGAATGGTGCATTGGGCAAGTGCACCAGTTGGAACTTATACTGTTATATAAATATTATCAATGCCGACTCAGACTGCTGGAAAGGAAAATCCGACATTGAAATTTGAATTTTTTTAGAAATTAAGCCGCCCCTCCCTGTTCGGCGCCCTAGGCAACTACCTAAGTTGCCTAGGGCATGAAACGCCCGCCTCAAAGAAAGCATAGATGCAAGCTCAAACTTCACAAAGACCACAAACCTTAAGTTAATCTTTTAAAAATGACAAAAGAATACAAATATTCGAGTATAGAGATCTACAGGATCATTTTCGCATAATATAGAGCTTGAAATGAACAATAAATATGTCGAGCGCAAAATTTGATAGGGCTTCACCCTTTCTCCAACGAGAGGAAAATGAAATGATAAAATTCAAAGTTCCCTTTTACCTCTACTAACTAAACCAGTGAGTTAAAACCAATTCCGTAGATCGAAAAGGAAAGTGATCAGCGATCCAGATCAAAATCACTCAATCCCAATACAAACTCCGGGTTACCAGTGACTTAACCATGGTCAAAAAATTACGAGTTGTCATCATCTCTAGAAACCCTAATTAACCGGGGTTGAATCAAAATCATCCACCAAAAATTTCCTATGACGTTCAAGGACTCATGGTTCGGGGTCGAATTATTAAATATTGATTATTATATATGACTTAGACCATAGTTTGAATCATGACTAATTCAAAAGGTGCACGAGCATTATTCAAACTAAAGGTATATACCATAATGCTAAGAGGGCCAAACTCAAAATGTGTCATTATGAAATCGGTAAGAGCCTCGTGATCAAAGTGGCTACGATATATAACCTTAAAGTAATCAAAGACCATGTGCCATTTGATCATGTAGAATTTATTTTACATGTGAACAGTGGTTCCCACCCAAAGCGACGATATATGTACACTTGCTAAGTGAATAATAAAGGGCATTAATTTTTCACAGGAGTGTATTTTTGCATGTGATCACAAGAGGACAAAACATGTGTCACATCAAAAGCAAGAAGACAAATTTGCATGCACATTGGAGGAGACTTGCACGCCAAGCAAGTGGCTAAAATTAGACAAAGTATTCACCCAAATTTATTCATTGTTTCAGAATTAAAGTAGTCAATCGCACTTTGACTAAAGTGTATTTTTTCATCAAAGGCTTTTTTGCCTCATTGTAACAACATGATTATTTTATCCCTTTATTTATTAAGGATAAAATCTAAAATTAACATGCATGGGCAAGTTCAGATTGCATCTTATTTTTAGGAGGGTTTGGTGAATTATTTTTGCTATATATTGTGTGCATTGGCCAAGCACAAGGAGGAATTTTGGATGTAGTGAGTGCTAAAGCAATTTTTTCCAGTTTTTCCCTTGAATGAGAACCAATTATTTCCTTTCCAATTATTTATAGTGGTGTGTATCTTTCTATTAACTCTTGTGAATGTTAATTCATTGAATTAATTATCTTACCTTGCTGAAAATTTGGTGTTTTCTACATAGTCTTAGTGTGCATGTTAGTTGTTGTGTTGTTGTGATTTATCCCTCAACACAAAAGTGTTTTGCCTTAGGATTTAGCTGAAACCCATTAGTTCATGCTCCTTTAATCTGCTCTCAGTAAATTGTGCATGTACTTAGTCAAATCCTCAATAATTTTGGTGTATCACCCCATTTAAATTTGAGTTACAACCATCTTTTTACCCTTAAAACCAAAAAAATTAATTTATGATACATCAATAAGGAACTGACTTTTAAATCTTGGAGACTCATATCAATAATAGTGATACCCACATCCCTTATGTGTTTGTTCTCCAATTTCGCCCCTCTATAAAAAATGGACAAACAAGAACTTGCATGTAGTGAAAATGGAGGAGTTGATTCAGTCATAGAGGCTTGCATTTTGGAGTTGGACGAATAAAGATAAAACAGGTCAAGCAAAATATAGGAAAGCTCAGGAGCTCAAGCTATTTCGAGGAATCAAGAAATTCCAAAGTCCAAAAATCAGACTTCGGAGGTGGAGCTTTTCGGAGGCGGCAGAGGAGATTTCGGGATTTCAAAAATTTTAGGCGCAAAGTTAAAAAAATGATGCAAAAGTTTGAAACACGAAATTACAGAAAGTCTAAAATTTTGGACTTTCGGGTTTCGAGGTTTCAGATTTCTCAACGGCCAAAGTTGGAAAAGGAAAAATATTTCGAAACCGAAACCCTTAAAGTCCGAAATTCAAAATTTCAATATTTGGGTTTCAAGCCCTCGGGAAGCATGCCAAAAAGAAGGAAGTGAAAATCCCAAAATCTTGAGATTCCAAAGTCTGAAATTTCAAACTTCAAAGTTTCAGGGTTTTGGACTTCGGAGTTTCATCGGTATTGATCCGTAAAACATGAAAATCACACCTCTATGTCCAAAACTCCAAAACCCAAAAGTTTGAAATTTTGGACTTTCGATCTTTTGGGTTTGGACTTTCAAAACTCTCGGGCATCGGTTGCGAGAATGACACCTTGACCTTCAGATGGCCATAACTTTTGACTGGGAGCTCGTATTTGTGTAAGAAAGTATTTTTTGAAATCTCTCATCATGTACTACTCAATTACAACTAGATATAGTAAAATTAGTGGGACTAAGTTCTTAAAAATTAAAAATACAGGTCACCATTTTTTGAGATGTCACAAGTTTCTCACCTCCCACCATAATGAAGGAATGGGATTCCTTTCTTTCCTAACAAGGAACAACACATGGAGGCATGGGTTTTGTAGTAGAACCCATAATTGTTGCAAGTGAATTCAATGAATTTTTTGGGTGGTTGGAGCAAGTTTGAATTCTTCTCATCTCCTTCTCTCATTCTTCCCATACATTACAAAGAGGGGAATTTTTCTAAAGGTTGGAAAGTTTTTCTTTATACCCTCCCTTCTTCTCTTGTCTACAAGTGATTTTGTGGAGTTTAAACATCCCTTTCAAACCGTAATGCAAATTTTTCCTCTCTGCCATTGTAATGGACCATATCAAATATGTGGAGCAATAAAATAAGTCTATAGATGATTTCAACCCTTTCTTATGTTCATTGCATCTTCTTGATCTCTCTTTGCAATTTCGGTTATCTCAGTGCATGGATATTGTATCACATTTTTAATGGTTTGTGTTTGATGGAAAAGTATGTGTTCGGGATTCCTTTCTTTGCATCACCTCTGTTAGTTTAGATTTATTTTCTTTAATCTTCTTAACAATGTCTCCTTAGCAAGTTAGAGTATATTTTAGAGTAGATCCTCTACAATATGAATGTGTGAATTTGAATAAGAGGAATAGGCCGGCCTTTATCCCAGAGCTTTCCTAATTACAAAGTCTTACACTTTGGGAAAATCTCCATGTTATACAATCACACGAGATTTTCAACCCATCGAGTTTCATACATTCGGGGGTGTTGTGATTATGCATCGACATTTTCCATTGTATCTACTAATCGAAGGAAGGTCAAGCTTAGAACACCGCTATCATCGCTCAATCAAGGTGTACTTCCGAGAGTTAATAGAAAGTGCATGGTAAAATCTATATATTAGAGTTAGGACAATATGGATGTTCCCACTAATTCCAATATTTTTGGCTTGGGGTACTTGTAGAAATTTTCTTAAGAGGTTTATATTTTGACCTACAAGCTCTAGTTTTAACACAATTTCATACTCATATCACTTAGTTCAAATTAGTTATAGGGGCATGAAAGATTAAATTACTTATTCTCAATATAATTCCATTGTTTATTAGTTTTAGGGATATAGTGCACATGGATCTCCTTTCACTGAGTTTATTTTTGCACATTTTAGTTCTTCTACATTTATATTCAATTATGTGTAACATGAGGAAATTTTGGGTGTAATTCATTCTCTTTTTACTTTGTTTCCTAATTTAAAAATTGGGGCTAGACCATCTGCACCGAGTGTGGTCCATGGCATTATAAAAGGTAATGAAACAACTAAGTTCTTTCTAAGTATTTCTTTGTCTCATGTTACATCTAAGGTCTAAGATATGAGAGTTGTTAAATGGTTTTGATATGTGGTTTTCATCAATCATAGGGTGTTTTAGTTCCTCATTATTCTTCTATCACTTTGGCATTCATGTGTTAGGTGTCATATACCCAATATTTTAGCATCAACTCGGAATAATTCAAGGACTAATCACCCCTAATCCTTTGAAAAAGTTACTAATACAAATCTCCAAGCACAATCAAATAATAACAAGCTCTTACATCCATAAAACAAATCTTTGTATTCCTTTAGTGTTTTATATCTATTTATATAACTAGTTAAAGTTTCAAAATTGATTACATTGCATCTATACATTTGAGTTAAATTTTGATTCTTTATCATGGACATTGTTGCACTTTGTGTTGTTGGTTTCATCTTGGAATGTGATATTTTTAAAAGTGAATTCATGAAAGAAAGTAATAAAATCCACTTGTCCGCTTTAACCATCACATTAAATATTTCCACTATTAGTTTAAAAACATATATTAAGAGAATGATTTTTTTACATTCATGATAGTATTATACGATCTTTAACCAATGCGATTTGGTCCATAACTTCCTGTTATCCATATTTCACCCCGAGCTAAATATTGGATTGAATCATGACCCCGCATAGGAGGAACCCAAGAAAATTCATTGAAGACCTGTAAATTGGTTTAAAAAAATATTCAGCAATGAAGTGGCGGAGACGAAGAAAGAGAAAATGATCCTGTACGTGAAAGAAACGATTAATCACAGTTTTTCTACATCTTAAATCCATTCTCAAGTTAGAGGTATGTAAAACTATCAAATAACAGGTTTAGACAAGCATGAAAGATACTACATACGAGCTAGAAGCACAAAGAAGAAAGAACAATGAAGATTCAAAGTCCTCAGGCTCGAAATGGTTTAGGAAAAGGTCAACAAATGACTAAATATGGAAGAGGCAGCAGAAGAGACATGAGTCCTAACATGCTTCTTGAGTGAATGAAAAGAAGAGGAGATCAAACTTGTGCTAGCCCTCCACGTAGAAAATGGTCAAAAAGAATAAAGGGGTGGGCAAAATATTAAAAAATGGCTAAGTATGAAAGGCGTAAGTCGAGAGTGCCAAGTGTCGGCTGGTGCATTTCAAGATTTTGTCCAAAGGTAGAGACCCAAGTGAGCGTGAGTTCACCACATAGCCCAAAGTCAAAAATTAAAAGGGACTATTGAAAATTCCAAAAAGTAGCTCAGGCCGACAAGTGTCAACTCGACACTCCTCCAAGGGAAACTTTGGGTCAAGTTTGTAAACAGGCGTAGTGCCTCCACATGTCCTCAAAGGGGGCAAAGTTAGTTGAATAGTCAATGCATAAGCTAGGCCGACGGAAGCTGCCAAGTGTCCTAAGGGTGTTGTTTCAAGGGTAAAATGGAGAAAAGGTTCTCGAGAAAGCACCGAGTAACACGTGTCTCAAGGGAAAGGTGTAGTCGGGGAAAAAGTTGATTTTTCCCCTTGTTACCTCAAAAGGGAGTAAAAGTTACAAAATGGCCCGCAATTCCACCCAAGGAAAAATTGAGCATTTAGACTTGAGTCAAGCCAAGGCGGGGTTGGGGAAAAGGGTGAAACTTTGTCTTTTGACAAAAAAGTCACAAAATTAAAGATGGAAGCACATTTCTGTTAGGAATAATATTAGATATTGTGAACATTATTATGAGTGTGGAAATAAATAATATAGTGTAATGTAATACAACTATTTATGAGTTGTTAACGCATGTAAATAGTTGTAACTAGATAATGTTTGTTGTGAGAAAATAATGGGATTGAGAGTTTGAGTGAGATATTGTGGGGATTAGGAGAGATATGTGGGATGAGTGTTGACTCCTAGAATCAAGGAGATCAAACTCTATATATGTAACCTCTACCTGTGAATAATATATCCCGAATCATTTGAATCTATAATATCATTATTCGGTGTACTTTCTCTGTGCAAAACTGGTTGATTGCTATGATTTGGTATCAGAGCAGGAATGGTAGTTCTATGTGATTTTTATATTGCCTTGCTTTATGATTATCATCTACTTTTTTGCAATTTCTTGAATCTGTTAGAACTGCTCTAAAGAACATGTCGTAATTTCTATATTACGATCTGGGTTTCTCTAATTTTTAATGGGTTCATAGAGTTGTTTTTAAGAAAAATACTGTCCGAATTTCAGCTGAACCCACATTCTAGATGTGGAGAAATGTGGAAAATACGAAAGGGATTTTATGTTGATTTTTTCCCTTACGGCCTGCTGTAACAATTATGGAGTATATTTTCAATATGTTCAAGAGGTTTTAACATTATTTACGGTTCTTTTGGTGTCTAGTGGAGATCTTTTCGAATCTACAGTGGATCAACATTCATGGTTTAATCTTGTACTGCCAGTTCGTGATTCAATTTGCATTGAATCTGTTATATACCTGTGCGCTGAGATCTCCTTGTGCTCGTTGATGTCTCTATGGTGCCTGATTTGACTGTCATAGATCTCCAGATCTATTTGCTTGTGTTAAGGAACCTTACGAATCCGATATATGATGATGGGTCTGAGATACAGAAGCTGCTACTAGTGATCATCTTCCTGCATTTTTTTACATTGGACTGATCTCCATTTACAGCCCATCCATGGATCTGGTCTACACAGGAGATTCGTGGAATTACATGCAATTCAGCGCCTGATAAAACAATTATTTGGTATAAAGCTTCACGTTTTCTCCAAGTCTATTGTCTTCTCCAAGTCTCCACGTATTTCTCTATCCATGCACAGTCTGTTTGCAGTCCCATGAAAGTGTTGCCATTTTGGATCTGCTGTCGTTTTGGATCTGACATCGGTTTCACCGCCATTCTTCATAGATCGGGTATTCTTTCAGCAATGATCAAATCTATTGACAGTTATGTAGTCTTGTATGTCCAACTCTACCGTATGTCCATTCACATGCCATTAGTTCACATGCCATTAGTTTGATTAAATCTTAGATTCATATCCTTTCATTTTGTGTCTTGTTTTAATATTGGTATTGTAAGTTTGTGGTGGTCCGTAGTTATAAATAGTCTTTCTTTTTCGTGAGAGTCTAAAATAAAGTGATAAGTCTAATGTCATTACCTTTGTCATATTGTCAAAATAGAATTGTCGAGTCTTGTCAATAGTGTCCACTTTTGTCAAATATTAAAGAAAAATAAAAATTGCCTCACAGACGCATTTTCGGTGTTATCCGACGTCATGGAAATAATTGTTTTCACATTGCGGGGGAGAGACAAAATAAAGTACAATGTGAAACTTGATGAGCTTCAAAGATATATTCTGCTGAGTTAGCAGCATGCAAATGGAGGTTGGAGGCAACGGAGGAAGGAGGTTGATCAGCGACCTCTCGTCAGGCACCATCGACGAGGCCGCGGTACTGATTTGGTGACCAATTTATTTCAGTTGTGTGTTTTATAATAAGAACAGAAAGAAATTCTTGTTCAATTGTGATTTCCTTTTATAAACCTCCTTGATGTAATGTTGTAATAGAAAGAAGAAAACACAAGTACAAAGTCAGCATTATGATACTTGAAGAGGATGAACAGAGGTTCATGAGATGACACGGGCTCGTACACAGGATTAGAGGTCCCGTTATTGTCGAAACGAGGGTTCGTATTTGTTGAATGCAGATTTTGGGTTCAACGTACCAAGATCATGAGCATGCAGATGGCGTGATCTGCAAGCTCCTGTAGAAGACGTGTGAATGTTTTTCTCTACATTGTTCACATTAGGGGAGTGTATGTGTGGAAATAATAATGTTAACAATAGGGGAGTGAATGTTAGGAATAATATTAGATATTGTGAACATTATTATGAGTGTGGAAATAAATAATATAGTGTAATGTAATACAACTATTTATGAGTTGTTAACTCATGTAAATAGTTGTAACTAGATAATGTTTGTTGTGAGAAAATAATGGGATTGAGAGTTTGAGTGAGATATTGTGGGGATTAGGAGAGATATGTGGGATGAGTGTTGACTCCTAGAATCAAGGAGATCAAACTCTATATATGTAACCTCTACCTGTGAATAATATATCCCGAATCATTTGAATCTATAATATCATTATTCGGTGTATTTTCTCTGTGCAAAACTGGTTGATTGCTATGATTTCCTAGCCAACCAAAAAGAGCCACATGTTTAGGCGGAGTTTCGGGGTTATGGGGATTGTTTAAAGTTTTACTTTTTGTGTAAAGACAAAATGCATATTGCGAACCCATGGACCCAATTTTTGTCCCAATCTAGCACATGCCACATGACCCATTTTTCTAATTTTTTCCTACCATTGGAAAGATCTCAATCTCTATACTGCCATGGGAATATGAAACTTTAATTTTTGGGAAGTTTAGGTGGAAGAAAAATGGAGAAACGTCTTCTATATTTCAATGCAGGATCATAAGTATCAACAACTAGATCAGATTTGATCTATTTCCATCGTTTCCTCTTCCTTCAAGGTGCCGAACCAAGGATCAATGCAAAAAGATGGATTCGGGGAAGATTTTAGTAGAAGCATTAACAACAATGGTTGAGCTTTGACCCACATTTTCCCGCTTCTCTCTCTCTCTCTTTCTTCTCTCGATCGAATCTATAAATTTGGGGGTAGGATTCATTGTAAAGGGTTGGATATTCTTAGTTTTTCAGGCTCCCTTCTCCTTGGAAAAAGATTTGTGGGGTTCAAGCCTTCCATTAAAATTGTAATATGTTTCTACCTTTTGGCTATTCTGTAATGAACTGTATCAATCTATAGAGCAATAAAATATGTTTGTGATCGATCTTAGATCCTTCTTGTTTCTTTTTCTTCTATCTGGTCTCTCATTATAGATCTGGCTATTTGTGCTTGTTTATTGTATGCATTTTATTGGTTTGTGTCAAAGGAAAACTAAGTGTTCATCATTCCTTTGGTGCATCACCTAGTAGTTTAGTTATTTCTTATTTCTGTACTCTTTTATCCTATCTCCTTGGCAAGTTTTAGACTAGGTATAGATATAGATCCTCTGTGAATCCTTACGTATGCACCTAAATAGAGGAATAAGGAACCAACCTTTAATCTGGAGAGATTTTCCAATTTGCAAGGTCCCACACCTTAGGAAAAGTTCCATGTTATGCAATCACACCAAGATGATTCTACCTTAGAAAAGTAAATCTTTAGAAGTCATTTGGGGGTGCTGTGATTTCACACTAATAGTTTTGGCATGCCCAAGTGGGACAAGAAGTCTCTATCTTATTACAGTAGGAATTGATGTACACTGCTTATGATTCTAGCTTTTAAGAAGCTTTAAAACTGTATATCTGGTGACTCCAAAAGAAACAAATCTACTGGTTTTAGTAGTCCAAGTAAGTTCATGAGAAGAATACAAACATGGTCAAGAACTAGAGAAGAGGGACTATTTGTCTATTTAGACTTATCCCCAGATAGAGGGAGAAGAGGAAGAAGAGTCCAAAGGCCTCTATCCCCACCAATCAGAGCTTTATCAACACCTCCTCCCGGTAGACCATTCATTCAATCAAGAGGAGTGCTCAGGACCGATCAGAATGGCTCAGCCAAATCCTTATGTTAACTTCACTAGCAGTAGTCCACTCACCTTGAATGCACAAAATCTAGTTCCTATTGCAACATTAAAGAGTATCCCATATTTCATTGGGGAGAATCAAACTTCTCTGGGTGATCATGTCCAAGATATTGCAAATGTCTGCACAATTCATGAGATTCATGAAATGGACATTGTAGTCAAGCTTGCTCACCTCTTCACTCAAAGGAAGGCTTCACAATGGTTCAGGAGTCTTGAGGTAGGCTCTATTCAAAATTGGAATCAGCTATGCACAACTCTTCATAACCAGTTTGGAGAGAAAGGTGACAATTTGTCTTTGTTGGAGCAACTAACAACTATCAAAAGAGCCCTAAATGAATAGCTGACTGACTTCAACCTAGATTCTAAGTGAACTGGGATAGGATTCCAACAATAGTAAAGCCCACAAATGAAGGTTCCTTCTATACTTTCTTAGGGCTTTAAATTCTGATATTTCTCTGATGATTCTAGTCAATGGGAGGCACTACACTTACCAACAGCCTATAGCCTTTCCATAGGGGCTGAGAACCATTTGATTCAAGCTGGTAAAATAGCTCCTAGGCCATCCATGCCTCTATACCCTGAGTTAGGAAACCCAGATACTAGCCAAATGCCTACATTAGCTCCTATACCCACCCCTAGGAGTCAAATCTCAGCTGAAGCTTCCACTTCATCATCTAACACCTCTAAAGAGCTTTAGGAAGTGATGAAGCAACTGCAAAACTTAGGAAATGAACTAGTGACCATCAAAGGTAGCAGGCATAGAGCTCAGGCCATATCAATCTCAGGCTCAATATCAAACTAGACCCCAATACCAAGTAGAATAGGCCACCACCTCAGACTACAAATCAAAATCAAAATCAAGGACAACCTCAAGCTGCTAGACCTTTTAGGTCTTATGATCCAAATACAACCTCAACATCAAAGGCATTGGTCCCTACACAGAACAATATGGCATAAGAATATGATTGGTGTTTTCCATGCAATCAACCACATAACCAATCCATGTGTTTTAATGGTGCTCTAAATCAGGCTCTGATGGTGCAAACTAGTATGGTGTCACAAGAGCCTAGCCAAGAAGGGAGATCAACAACAAGGAGCTCAACAAGTGAACCTCAGGAGAGACCATGCTTGTCAATTGGTAGGTTGAAGACTTTGGGATGAATCAGTTCCCTTCTCAAAGTGTGGCTGCCAATACATGGTCCAAAAAGAGAAGTATTGGAGAAGGCCAACCACTAAACTTAGGTAACCCTCAACCTTCCATCACTCCACAAGGTCTGGTGTTCCAAGTGCAACTCCCAACATGCAGAACCAATCCAAGCCACCTTCCAAATCCAGTCAGGCACCGGTTGTAACAACCCATGTGCAAGAAAGAAATGTGTTTGCAGGAAGGGGGTGAAAAGATATAATCATTCAATATTATTGAGAAAATGAAGAGGAAAAGTGTGAACATTTCACTATGGGAGTCATTGGCCATTCCTAGGGAAGAGGATCTATTGCAGACTACCATGCAAAATTGGTCAAGTTCAAATCAACCCCCTAACCAACAAGAGAGAGTGCTTACCAATGCAGTTCAACCGAGAAGAACCAAGGAGAACAACAAGGTAAGAACTGAGACCCCCTCCATTCTATGTCTCATTAATCATTGGAGACAAATTAGTGCACAATTGTATGATTGATTCTGGGGCTAGTAGTTTTGTGATGCCCAAACAAATAGCTGATCAGTTGGGTCTCCAATATGAGGTCATCTCTAGAGGAGTAGTCCAATTAGATGGGACAATAGTGACACATTGTGGGAATCATCAAAGATTGAGCCTCACTCTATGCATACCTTCCCTAATGTAATGTGATTGTCTTAAAAAATGTGTCCATCATAGATTTGCCACCACATTTTTCTTTGTGTCTATCTAGGGACTTCACTGCCAAAATTGGAGGCTACCTGTCTAGCTGATTGGTCACATATGCTCTTTAGGACAAGGTATGGGAAAAGGCCACAATCAGATCTGAACCCATTGCAGACTATCATATTGAATCTTATGTGCCTAGCCCAATTAATGCCAACTACTCAGCTTTTGATCAAGAAGACCTCCTAAGCACTAATGAAGCAAATACCAAGTTGGAATGTATCCCAGACTTGACTCTAGATGAGTGGCCAAGAAAAAAGACATGATTTTGACCCCTATAAGGAGATGGAAGAATCTGAGCTAGGGTGTCTACCCTACATGAAGAGAATCATCCTCTCCCTGACCTAATTAAGCCAGAACATAAAGATGACAATGAGGTATGGAAATTATTCTTTGATGGTTCAAGGAGTAGACAAGGAGCTGGAGGAGGAGCTATGATTGTGTCTCCCAAAGGTATGAAATATTATTCAGCCTTTAGATTTTAGTTTTCTTGCTCAAATAACACTGTTGAATATGAGGCTTTAGTCCAAGGTCTTCATTGGGCAAGGAAGCTGGGGATCAAGAAATTTGCAAGTGTTTGGTGATAGTGAATTGGTTTCCAATCAAGTCAGAGGACTTAATGTTGTCAAAATGACCTGCTCAAGAACTATAAGAATAGAGTATGGGACCTCATGGAGGATTTTGAAGCCTTCAACATTGTGTCCATACCCAGAAAAGAAAATGAAGCTGTTGATAGACTTGCAGTCAGTTGGAGCAACATTTGATGTGGTGGACAACATCAAAAAAGAAAAGAACAACCACATATCCATGTGGTTGTGAGACAATAGTGCTAGATAATAATAATACATGGAAAGGTGTTTGAAAATGATCAACAGATCATTAAATTTTTACAAGAAGAAGCTGAATTCTCAGCTAATAATCAAAATAGATTAGAGCAAGTAGTATGGGAATCAAATAGTACAGTTGCATACAAACAAGCTTCCCAAAGGCTTAGTGACACTGGAATCTATTTTCAATCCTAATGATCAATTAGAAAAGAGAAAGCTAACATGTAGAATCAAAGGAGAGGATTCAGAGTCAATCCCAGTTGGAGAAGGAAAAACACTTCAAATTGGCAAGGTGGCCACCGAGCAGGAAAGGTATGAATTCATACAACTTTGCCAAGAATTCCCTGATGTGTTTTCTTGGAGTTATGAAGACCTAAGGGGTTTTAATCCAAAACTAGCACAACACACAATTGAATTGGACCAACTACTCAGCCTATTAGGTAGAAGTAGAGACCAGTCAACCCACATATTGAGCCTCTAATGAAAAGGAGTTGAACAAGCTAATAGAGGCAAGCATCATATTTCCAATAAACACTCAAGTTGGGTTGCAAATATGGTCCCAGTTAGAAAGAAAAATGGAGAAATCAGGTTGTGTGTTGACTTTAAAGATTTGAACAGAGCCTCCCTCAAAGATCACTACCCACTCCCTTCAATGGAGCAGATCTTGCAAGTAGTGTCTGGGTCAGAGAGATTCTCTCTCTTAGATGGCTACTCAGGATACAATCAGATCATGGTGAAAGAAGATGATCAATTCAAAACTACCTTCACCACCAAATGGGGCACCTATGCATAAAAAAATCCATTTGGACTATCAATGTTGGTGCTACTTTCAAAGAGCCATGGATATGGCATTCAAAGGGCTAATCAACAAGATAGTGTTGATCTATCTAGATGATATCACTGTGTTCTCCAAGAATGCAACAGACCACCTTTTTCATCTAAGGCAAGTGTTTCAAAGATGTAGAAGATTTGGGGTATCTTTGAACCCCAAAAATGCATATTCTTGGCCCATGAGGGTAGGATTTTGGGCCACATTGTGTCTAAGGAGGGTCTGGAAATTGATCAGAAAGAGTTGAAGCAATAAAAGCACTGCCATTGCCAAGTCACAAGAAGGCTCTTCAAAGCTTCTTGGGGAAGATCAACTTTGTTTGAAGGTTTGTCCCAAACTTTGCTTGCTCTGGTTAAGCCAATAACATTGATGTTGAAGAAGAGCTTAACATTTAGATGGACAGTTGAAGGAAAGGAAAGCTTTGAAGCTATCAAAGAAGCTATATCACAAGCCCCAACTCTTGTAAATCCATATTTTTCAAGGACTTCATATTGTATGCCTTTGGTGGTAATGACACTATCTCTACAATCTTGGTTCAATAGAAGAAAAAGAAAGCTTAGAACAACCAATTGCTTTCTTTAGTCAGAGTCTAGAAGACTATGAGGTGAGGTATTCTTTCATTGAGAAGCAAGTCTTGGCAGTGATCAGGGGACTGAAGAAGTTTAAGCATTTGGTGTCAAACAACAAAATCCAACTATTGGTCTCCCATACAGGAGTCAAAGAATTCCTCCTTAGTAAGGACCTGAATGAGAAAATGTGTAGGTGGATCACTCGTGTCATGGAATATGACATTGAGATTAAGGTCACCAAGCTGGTCCATGGGAGGGGCTTGTGTGAGCAACTAGCCTTTCTCTACAAGATGAAACAAATAGTAAAAAGGAGGTTGTTTTTGTTCTACAAGATGATCAAGAAGAAGGGAGAGATGATGTATCTACTCCTTGTTGGACCCAAGACATGGTGCACTTCCTTCGAATAGGTATGTGTCCTCATGGGATGAGTAAAGAAAAAAGAAGGCATTTTTAAGGCTACAGGCCATCCCATATGTTCTTATTGATGGTGTCTTGTTTAAAAGAGACATCAATGGCATTCTTCTGAGATGCATTGGGACAGATCAGGTAGAGAGAGTGCTACTAAGAATTCCATGTTGAAGCATTTGGAGGCCATTTTTCTCCAAGAGTGATAACACTCAAAATCATGAAAGAAGGATATTATTGGCCCAAGAGTGTTTAGTGACTACTACACATGGATCAAAAGGTGCAAGAATTGTGCATTCTTCAAAGGAAAGAAAGTTAGCAACACTTCCATTGCACCCAATCTCATTCGACCAACCTTTCATGCAATGGGGATTGGACTTCATTGGAGTCATCAATCCAAATTCAAGCCAAGGCCACAAATGGATCTGACAGCAACAGATTATTTCACCAAATGGACCGAGGTAGTGGCACTCAAGGAAGCAAATGAGTCTAGTATCCTAGATTTCTATGAAGGGATAGTGACAGATTTGGAGTGCCAGCCACCATCATATCAGACAATGCATTAGCATTTATAGGTTCCAAGATCATAGGATGGGTTATTAAGAATGGGACTTATTTGAGCACTTCATCAAACTATTACCCTCAAGGTAATGGCCAAGCTGAGTCTACAAACAAAAACTTATTAAAGATCATCAGGAGAACTCTGGATGAGAATCAAAGGACTGCACACAAAAATCTCAAAATGGCCTTATGGGATGATAGAATAACACCCAAGAGATCTATAGGAAGCTCCCCATTCAAGCTTGTCTATGGGAAAGAAGTAGTGTTGCCTATATCACTTGAGTTACCAACATTGGAGCTTGTGAGGCAACTAGAGATGTCTGAATTTGGACCAATGGAGGCCAGGTATGTAGAGCTGATAGAATTAGAAGAAACCAGAGAGAATTCTCTCCAAGCATTGGAGAAGAATCAGGCTTCAATCAAGAAATGCTTTGATAAGAAAGAAAAAGCAAGGACCTTTCCAGGAAGGAGACCTGGTTTTGAAATGGGATGTAGATCGAGCAAAACCAGGGAGACATTCTAAGTTTGATGCCATCTGGAGTGGCCCTTATATGATAACAAGATGCAAAAGTAGTAATGCTTTCAATTGTCCACATTGGAGGGCAAAGAGTTGTAGATTCTAGTGAATGGGATCTATCTTAAGCACTGCTACTAAAGGGGAGTCTCACTCTGTACATATTAGTTTAGTTTCTCTTTCCTCTAAGTGCTTCTACACATTGTCTTGTTGTAGTGTAGATTATTTTCTCCTAAGTGCTTTGCACGCTCTACATGTTCCATTTGGAGCATGTATGATTTCAATTTTGTACATATAGTGTGGTGTTGTTTTGTTGCTCTTATGTAGTTCATTCGAGAAAATAGATGAAACCTATTTTAAAACAATTTTCTACTCAGAAATCTTCATTTGAGATTTTCTTATAAAATTTGAGACAGTGGTGGGCTCATGAATCAGATCAAAGAATTAGTATTAGACTATTATTCTTGACTCCATGCCCAATAGATATGACAAGGAAACTGATCTCTTCATCTAGTAGGAAGATGTCCCCGTGAGTCACCAAATTGTTATCCATATTTCACCCCGAGCTAAATATTGGATCAAATCATGACCCTGCATAGGAGGAACCCTGAGAAAACTCATTCAAATCCTACAAATTGGTTGCAAAAAGATTCAACAATGAAGTGGTGGAGATGAAGAAAGAGAAAAGGATCTGTATAGAAAGAAATGACTCTGTCGGGCCGTTTCTACATCTTAAATCCATTCTCCAAGTTACAGGTAGGAAGAACTATAAAAATAATAGGTTAGACAAGAAGGGAAGATGCTACAAAGGAGCCAGAAGAAAGAAGAAGGAAGAATGAAAAGATTCAAAGTCCTCGGGCTCAAAATGGTTCAGGAAAAGGTCAAAAAATGACTAAGTATGGAGGAGGTAGTGGAAGAGACACGTGTCCTAATGACGCTTCTCCAAAGTGAATCCAAAAAGGGGAGCTCAAACTTGTGCCAGCCCTCCATGTAGAAAATGGTCAAAAAGAGTCAAGGGGGGTAGAAAGCTTCAAAAAATGGCTAAGTATGAAAGTGTAAGTGGAGAGTGCCAAGTGTCAGCTTGGCACATTTCTCAAGAGTTGGTCAAAGGTGGAGACCCAAGTGAGTACGAGCTTGCCACATAGCCCAAAGTCAAAAAGTAAGAGGGACCATTGAAAATTCCAAAAGCAAGTAGGGAGGCGACAAGTGTCAACTCGATGCTCCTCTCAAAGGGAAACTTTGGGTCAGGTTTGCAAACAAGCGTGGTGCCTCCATGTGTCCTCAAAGGGGGTAGAGTTAGTTGAATAGTCAATGCATAAGCCAAGGTGCCAAGTGGAAGGTGCCAAGTGTCTAAGGGTTGTTTCAAGGGTTAAAATGGAGAAAAGGTTCCCCAAGAAAAAGTGCAAGAGTGACACGTGTCCCTAGGGAAAAAGTGGGTAGTCGGGGAAAAGTTAGTTTTTTCCCTTTTCCCCAAAAGGAGTAAAAGTTACAAAATGGCCTGCAACTCCACCAAAGGAAAAAGTCAGCATTTGAGCCCGAGTCAAAGCCAAGGTGGGGGAGTCGGGGAAAAAGTGAAAATTTTCCTTTCATCCAAAAGGCACAAAAGTAAAGATGGAAGCACATTTCCAGCCAACCAAAAGGAGCCACGTGTTCATGCGGAGTTTGGGGTTGCGGGGATTTTTTAAAGTTTTGCATTTTTTGTGCAAAAGACAAAATGTAAATTATGGACCCATGGACCTAATTTTTGTCCCAATCTAGCTGCCATGTGTCCCAATCAAAAAGGGGACCCATTTTTCAAATTTTTTCCCACCCATTTGTATGAAATCGATTCAAACTTTGAAGGGGCATATCTTTCGACCCAGGGCTCGAGAGATTGCAAATATGATACCATTGGAAAGATCTCGATCTCATCTATGCCATGGGAGTCTGAAACTTTAATTTTTGGGAAGTTAGGTGGAAGAAAAATGGAGAAACATCTTGAGATTTTCAATGTAGGATCATTAGTCTCAACAACCAGATCGGATTTGATCTATTTCGCCATTTCCTCTTCCTTCAAGGCACCAAACCAAGGATCGATGCAAAAAGATGGATTGAGGGAAGATTTTAGTAGAAGCATTAACAATGGTGGTTGAGCTTCGACCCACATGTTTTCCCTCTCTCTCTCTCTCTCTCTCTCTTTCTTCTCTCGATCGAATCTATAAATTTGGGGGTAGGATTCATTGTAAAGGGTTGGATATTCTTAGTTTTGTAGGCTCCCTTCTCCTTCTAGAAAAAGATTTGTGGGGTTCAGGCCTTCCATTAAAATTGTAATATGTTTCTACCTTTTGGCTATTTTGTAATGAACTGTATCAATCTATAGAGCAATAAAATATGTTTGTGATCGATCTTAGATCCTTCTTGTTTCTTTTTCTTCTATTTGGTCTCTCATTATAGATCTAGCTATTTGTGCTTGTTTATTGTATGCATTTTATTGGTTTGTGTCAAAGGAAAACTAAGTGTTCATCATTCCTTTGGTGCATCACTTGGTAGTTTAGTTATTTCTTATTTTGTACTCTTTTATCCCTGTCTCCTTGGCAAGTTTTAGCAAGATATAGATTTAGAATTAGGTATATAAATAGATCCTCTCCAGAAGTTCATCACGTATGCACCTAAATAGAGGAATTAGGAACCATGCATAATCAAACAATGATTCTACGCCTTAGAGAGCTTTTCCAATCTTTAGAAGTCACACCTTGGGGAAAGTTTAATGTTATGCAATAGAACCAAATGAGAGTTGTCAAATAAGTATCCTACCTTAGAAAAGAAATTTTTAATTTTAGGGTGCGACATTGGTAGTGATTTCACACTAACTAATGATTATTTTAAGGGACATAGGAATCTAAAAAGATCCTCAAAGAGTAATGAACAATGATAAATCACACACATTGGATTAGATAGAGTAAAAATATAGCTCATTATTTTGTAATAGATGTAACTATAAAAAGAGGTCATCTTTATCTTTATCATGAGTTGCCTAACATTAGAACTCGGGAAGATATTAGAAATAGATCTAATTCAAAGCCATGGAAATTAGTTTTTACATGTATTCAACTAACCACTCAATCACATGTATTTACTATTTTATGGGATCAATATATTTGTTAAGAAATTTAATGCTGTTATTTCAGAAATATTGATGGTTAATGTGGAATTTAATTAATAAACACCTTAGGAAAGCATTTCAGTTTAATTTCATATTTATATTTGTAAATATAATCTTTGGATATAAGGTATATAAATATATTAATATATATTTTTTTGTAAATTAGAAAATTATAATTCCATAATATTATACCTAAAACAAATCTATAGAAAAATAATTTCTCACCCATATACATATTAAATAGGATTTCCAAAAATTAATGATTTAGGACATTTTTCATTTTATAATAAATTTTAATTTATAATTATTGGGGGATAAAACATAATCCATGGAATATTTTGGATGATATTTAGATTTTTTATTGAATTTTTCAATGTATTATGATAAAATTTCATCATCAATCATATGTTAATGTTTTCAAGATTGCATACATTATAATAAATGTGTTCAAACAACACCCTTTATGCAATAGATTAAGGCTTTTTATTTTTAGCATCGTAACAAGCATCCTAGTAACCAAAAAAATTGTAAACTTATCACAAGTCGAGAAAATTGGCCCACATCACATATTACTTTAAAAATATAAATATAAGAACTTATGTAATTATTAATGATGTCATCAAAGCCATTATTATAAAACAATTACCAAAAATAAAGGTATGAAACTTCAAGGGGGATATTTATGCATTTAATGATATGAATAAAATAAAATTTATAATTTAATATTATAATTACTTATTATGAAAAGAGAATTTAAATGTTATAAATGAAATCCATTTTTATTATAAATTTATGTAACTATATATTACTATATAACACATATTTGACTTTGGAGAATGAGTATGAGCAAAAAAATCAAGGTCTTAAGACACGAAGTTCTTATGGATTTTATTAGTAACCATATTATCAAGTTAAAAAAATACAATCCTTTTTCATATTGAAATGAAATGCATAATGTACATCACATGTAATGACAAATTCATATAATGCAATGTGTGCTACATAATGGTACATTATTTATATTCCAAGGACATAAGTCTTTTTTCCTGGCCTTCGTTTGAAAGTAGTTTTCCGTTCTTCATTTTTGGATAGCGCTCATATGAAAATGGCGGAGATATTCTTAGACTTTAACGAATTCACTCGAGAGATAGCCACAAATGTTAACCCCATTTGTCTCTCTTTCTTCAATATCAACTGTAGCCTTGGAAAGAGTCAAACCTTGCGATTTATGTATCGTCAATGCCCATGCCAACCGTAAGGGTAATTGGTGTGTGCGTCCCCTTTGTATTGGTGTAATTGGGATGGTATGCGGAGTTCTATCTTCAAATGGTATTCTAAAGTAACTATCAAATTCAACCATTACATATGTTGGCGGGTTCGGTGGACCAGTACCAGGTGCATATACTATGTTTCGAATATATCCCAGAGCTCCATTTACAAGACCTGCTTCTATCCAAAGATTGGATGTTAGCATAACCCTTGCATCATTAGAAATTAATAATTCTAAATCAAGTTCATCATTCAGACCTCCTGCCAGTGTGTTGGCGGTACTTGTTCTAGTTGCAATGCTACATGTGACAGGTCTTTTCAATGAATGCAATTTTTTTTTGTTGTGGTTATTCACGTTAATCTTTGTCGCCATTAGGTGAATATTATTATAGAATTCTTCATTTTTATCTTTGTCTAATGCAAAACTTGTTCTACTCATTAACAACATCCAATCATAAAAAAAGTGTTGGATTCGCATCTCTCGAGATTTTAGAAGTTCTCGAAAACATTTTGGTCTTCATCTCTCCTGCTTGCCTAAATACCTTATCCAATGTAAAAACTATTCGAATGCTTCCCATGATGAATTTTTGCACGTCTATTACTATCATATGGTGGTTTAAGTAACAGGAGGAAGTTGCCCCAAATCTCCTACCAAAATCATAGAAACACCACCAAAACTCATGTCTTCTCTTTTCAGGGAATGCTTGTGGACAGTCGGGAGTCCACGTTTTCTAGCAAAATTTGTCCGATGAAGCTCATTTCATCAATCAATACATATTTTATGTGGAAAATCTCTTGTTGGAATGTTGTAAGTCTCGATCCCTCCAATTCTCGCAAAATCTGTAAATAGGTATTGAAGTTGTGAATGGATGGTCGAGGCGCCAATATTAAAAGCTGCAACTCTGTTGGTGCAAGTAATAGAAGAGGAGAACGTTCATGGAATGATGCATCAAAAAGTGCCTGTGAATGCACCAATCAAATATGATTTCCCTATTAGAAGAGGAATTGTTCCTTGAACTATCATGAGCAATGGCATGTTATTTTGATGTTGATTATAATGTGTCATTATTATATCAAGTGCTTGTTTTTGTTTAGCACCCAAGGTGTCATAATTGAAATTTGGGGCTAATTCATCATCTATAACCAACCCATTATCTTTCATGTTGCTTATGAATTTTATCGCTTTACTTGTGTATTCTTCACCTCGATATTCATCATTCCATGGTGCTTGTCTGTCAATATCTCTCCTTCCCAACATATCTATTTCCGTCACTTGCAAAATTTGACCATGATGAAGCCTACACATGATTTCCCATTCATGTTCTATTGTATTCTGTTGAACATGTGGATTAATTTCATCTTCAGAATTATTGTTATTTTCAATGTCTTCTACTGCAATCCTCCTTTCGACATGCCATGGATTATAACGGAACGAATCCCAGTTTAAACTTATTGAATCAGAATCATGTCCGATATCTCTCTCTATATCTCTGAAACGGCTTGTAAAGCAACAAATCTGACCAACAAAAATCAACCCATTTATGAGATTCCCGTGAAGGGATAGAGGAAAACCTCGGGAAAACTCTCACAATAGCTCCAAAACTCCTGACCTCCCACTTGTTATCCCATTTTCTCCTTGGATTATATGTCCAAGATCTAGCGGCATCAATAAGAGACACACTTTCCATGGAAAAGGCCTATTCTTGTACCCATCAATGAAACTTTTTGCATGTTCCTCATGGTCATCTGCATCAGGTGTTGTTACTTTTTTGAACACCTCACGTGCAACATTCAAATTGACAAATACTCTACTGCTCTCTACCAAAGGGAGCTCTAACAACATGTGACATGTTTCTTGTGCACCAATGTCTCTTTCAACAATTGTTTTGGTTAGAAGTCTCCTATATGTTATCGTTGCCATTTCATCCGGGTTTTCAATATTTGCCATCCGCATCAACATTTGATGATAAGTTTCAGAGCTTTTCTCCACTTTTTCGCTGCATACTTTGCAATGTACTTGACTACGACATGTTTGGAAAGAACAGGTTGCCAATCTACGTTTGCTCTCCACAATTGTAATATGTAGCGATTATGTGTATTTACCCTATCATCATTTCTCATAGGTTCAAACTTTTTATCTCCTCTCTCGAGTCTTGATATAACTTTGATCCCTCGAGATTCAATGGCCACGGTGCATTATACTGCAAAATGTAATAATCAATTATTAGTTCTTCCATGTATGTGTTTTTAGTTCAATTTAATTATTCAAATTTTTGAACACCTTACCTACAAACACTTTTTCCCCTTTTCTTACGTAGGAAGGCACCCTCTCTACACATCGTATGTCATTCTACACTATTGAGAATCTCTTCATAGTCACGTTCCATATCGAATTGTGTCAGTTGTCTTGTATTTTGAAGACACGGATGTTGCATAAAATTTTGGTAGACCTGTAACATAGAACATAAGAATACACAATATATTTTGAGAACATAAAAATTCTATATAAATCATAGACTTGATGAGAATCGATAAATTACTGTATGTTTCGTTGGTGCGGGTCATCCCGAGGATTCCATGCATGGACAATAGAATGGAAGTATTTTTCAGCATTTCCACGTTGAAAATCATCATTCCAATCAAGGTTGTCCATATTCGGTGCCCCTTCTAACCATATGAATCCATGCACATGTGGCGAACCTCTATGCTGCCATTCATATCTAGACCAATAATCTTTAACTTTCATTCCTTTTTGTAATACCTCCTTTCGGAAAAGTGTATGTCGCAGGTGCATATAATGTGCCACTATATGTGGAAAATCGATGATATTTTTCCTTCACCAATTTTTGCGCTTCTCGTGGATTATCCGGCGGTGTTCCAGGCATTAATGCATGTAGATCAGGCCAATACATATCAGTTGCGCTCAATGTGAAAAAAATAGTAGGTGATCCTATTTGATGCAACATGTCAGCCAATTCACCACGACATTTTGCCCAATAAGACCTTGTACCCCTCAATGATGTTCCAAACCGCATCAAATGATCAGCCAGATTGGAATGGGGAACATTCTTCATATGCTCACGTAATTCGTTGATGGTGATTGGCATATCTTGGAGGTTTTTCTTCACAAAAACTGCAGATGAATTTTGTGCACGATGTCTCATGATCATGTTCATCATGTAATACCTGAACCGAGGATGTCGGCCAAATCGGTGATCCCTATATCGCAATAAATGCTTTACAAATTCATGGAGACGTACTCATCTTAATCGCGGTTCTAGCCAATCACATTTTCCATCAGGAAAGAGAGTAGGGAATGCCATATCAAGTAGTCCTACTATCACATACTCATTGATAGGAGATGCTCCTATCCCTGGCCAATCAATGAGTGCTCCAGGGTCCGCATGAGGGTTATTCACCCACGCATGGATTAATTCCATCTCCCTTGGTGCATTAGGTAGTTTAGATGCCATCGATGTTGTATGACTAATTATATTTCCTTCATCTATCTCCATGGTCGGACCTACAAACACAATTTCATTTGCGTTGGAATCAAACTCCATATGAACTGAGTTCAGTTGCTCGAACACATTCTCAGCAGAATGAGGTGGAAGTTCATTTAGAGCATTTTCATCGATTTGGACATCTGAATAGAACTTATCATGTTCTATTTTATATTTCAATGCATTATAAACTCGCTCTCTATTAACTGTAAAGTCATAATTTGTTCCACGTTGATCTCTCCTCTAAACAATAATCATCGGCAAATCTTTCAATCTATGGGGCAAAAGATTAGTGATTTCTTTTACTTCTTGAGGAAAACTTATCGTGTGACCTTTATATTTATATTGACCTCTGTTGCATGTGTCACCTGTAGGATTGGGTTGACACGGGCTATTAACATTTCCTCAATTTGAGTTAAGTTTGCAAGTTCTAGTGGTTGTGGCCCAGGATCCATATTGTTTGATGCTGAAAATCGATGATGACCTTTCTCTTGTCGACATCTAGTACACACAGTCCTTGAGGTGTTCGAGAAACTTTTATTCCAATGTAACATTCTTGACAAATATAACACATGACCGGCGAAGAAAGGTTATCAAGACCGTGTCGAAAAATCATTTGGACCGTATTGAAATCTCTCCCAAGCATTCCATTGGGATCATCTATCATGTGTTCTCTCGCAATATGTGAGTCTTGCATTTTTCTTCTTCTTCTAGGTTCGATTGTTAACTCCTCTTGTAAATCATTATTTTGCATTCTTCTTCTTCTCGTTAACTCCTCTTGTAAATCATTATTTTGCATTCTTCTTCTTCTCGTTGTTCGTATTGGTTGTAATGTCATCTCTATTGCACACTATCATTCTCTAAATTATTTACAACATCTATATTCATTATATCTTGGGCCAAGTTTTTGGTGTTTGAGCACGTGATCCACCGATGTTGAATTTCCTCTCCCAGAATTAACTTCAACATTACCAACCATTCTATGATAATGCCTATGAGATGCTTCGTGGTGAAGTTCTTGTCTATGTAGTCTTTCTTCCTCTAGCAACTGATCTGAACGAATTTGTCTTTGTAACCTTGTTCTTGATACATGTGAGTCATCTTGAGACGATCGTTCACGAATTATTGTCATGTTATTTGCATGTTGTCATCTTTTTGCATCTAATTCTTCATTTGTTAATTCAGCCCTCCATTTCGCGAACCTTTTTGTCTATATCGTTATCATTTCGAAGTTTCCTTTGTTCCTCTCATTGTGCATCTGTCATTTCTTGTTGTCTCCTTCTGCGATATTGTCTTTGATATTCTCTTCGATATGCTCTTCTTTCATCTTCATTTTCAAAATTTAATCGTGGTCGAGCCCCACCTATAAATTATTTTCAACAAATTTTGTAATTATTTATATAACTAAAAAATCCACGTACATGTAATAGAAATCAATCATATATTATCCAAGTTGTAACAATTAGCAAGGCTAGTCAAAGAATGATATGAATTTAAGAGAATAGGAGATTAGAAAAAGTGTTTTCATTTCCATATCTATGACCTTTTGTTTGATTTATAATAGTTTTTTCACCAACACACTCAAAACACTATGCAATTTATAAAATCTTTTATATAAATAATGCAAGTAAATCCTCACATTCTCGTCTTTCTTCCTCAAAGAAACTGATCTGTATGAATATGTCCTTGTATCCTTATTTCGTGATACATGTGAGTCATCTTGAGACGATTGTGCATGAATTGTCATCATGTTATTTGCATGTTGTCGTCTCTCTGCATCTATTTCTTCATTTGTCAATTCAACCCTTATTTCGCAAATGCTCTTCTATCATTATCATTTCGACGTTTCCTTTGTTCTCTCTCGTTGCGCATCTGTCATTTCTTGTTGTCTTTCTGATATTGTCTTTGATATTCTCTTTGATATTCTTTTCTTTCCTCTTCATTTTCAAAATTTAATCTTGGTGGAGCCATGCCTTTAAAGTATTTTCAGAAAATCACCTAATTATTTATATTATTTAAAACTCCATGTGCATGTAATAGGAAATAATCATATAGTAAAGAGAATGTAAAAATTATGAAGGACGCTCAAAATATGATATGAACTAAAGCGACACAAACTATCACATTTACTAATACCTCAATTCTCTATTAACTCAACAATTCTTCATCAACGTCATTGTATAAATCGTTATTATACAGGCAAGTTGTGACAATTCAACAATGTTCCTCTCATAAATAACACAATATCAAAGACAAAAATATAAAACAAATAATTCTCAATTGCGTATTCAAAAATCAACTATATCCATGTCCTTCAATGAAATAAACACACACCACATTGTAAAGAAATGTTCAAATGCACATATCCACGTTAATCATTGCTTGAAAAAACACAACATACAAAAAAAAATAATATGTCATCCACTCACAAAAATGAAAAACATTATGATGGAACCATAGTTCCTGAGAATTTATATTAAAACATTTTTCCAAGCATACACAAAATATGATTTCATGGTTTTGCTATAGAAATATAAAATATTTATATTTGACATTTCTTATAGAAAAATTGCATTGTCAGAAGATGCATATGTTATACATACATCGGGATTTCCTCATTACGTTGCTTTAAAAACCTTTTTGAGAACACACAGGATGACATCCAAATTAGGACGTTTAGAGAGCATAACAGAAACATCCCATTTGCAAATCCTAGCTCCCGTATCGAAAAAGGCACATGCAACGATAGATTCCGAGTTGGACAAATATCCACAAATGTTCCCCAATGAAAATAATGTAAGGATATATATACGCATACAAAAATTTCTCATAAACATCACATTTTTTTTTTCAGAAAGTTTATATTAGTCAATGTCTTAAAATTATAAATGTACAAATATTCAATTTCTAAATACACAATGCACACTAAGATGTTAAAAATTGTCTATATAATAAAAGCAAAATCTTAATAATTGAACTATTTAAAAATTATCTATATAACAAAAGCAAAATCTTAATAATTGAAATATTTTACAAGTTTCTATAATTTTTAGATGATATTGCTAATACATCTCTAATTGTAATGTTTCCGATTGTCTTTTTAAAAGTAAAGTTTGTAGAGAGACTATCACATCTCACTCTAAGTTACTACTATTATAAATTACATATCACTTTGAATAATAACTATTTAAAAGTTTTATTTAAATAAATTGTTAAAAAAATAAAAATAAATATTTTTACATGGGTTTATTAAAAATACAAACATTAATAAAGTAATAATTACCATCTACACATAGAAATGTTGGTTTTCTATGTCAGGGAATATAGAAACCTACATTAAACATGAAATATATTGTTTAATGTGTTAGGAAAATTTTTATTCAATATATGGGTTGATAAAAATACAAACATTATTAAAGTTGTAATTTGTCTTGGGCACATAGAAATGTTGTTTTAATAATACATCTCAACCGGAATCTTTTTCTAAACAATTCAACTTACAATGTCTACATTTTTTAAAAATTACTCAAAATTTCAAGTATATTTTTTTCTTTCAAAATTAATAAATTTTACCAAGATAGAAATTTAAATAGGATATAAATTTCATAAAGTAACTTTTAGTAATACATCTCAACTGGATTTTTTTCTTTTCATTCAAAATTATTAAATGTGATATACATTTAAATATATATAAATTCATAAAGTAACTTTTAAAAATACATATCAAACCTAAACATCAAAGTGAAAAAGACATTGAATATATTTTCTAATAATAATTTTTTTATAAATTTCATACCTATATCATATTAATTACTAATCTGGAGTGTGTCCAAGTTATGTGAACTTTGTAATTAATAAATTTGTTTATAAATTTCATACCTATATCATATTAATGACTAATCGGAGTCTTGTCCAAGAAACTTTATGTGAACTGCAATTAATTATGTCTCCATTTCTGCAATATCATGTAAGGTAAGAATTTATTCACATAATCCCAAAATAAAATTGAAATATATAAAACATTAGTAAATTTTATCACAATTTCCAATCCGGGTTTGTTTATAAGGAATTTTAAAAATTAAATTATGCAGTGAGCAATGTTCTATCTAAAATAAGGAATTATACTGAAATGAAACATAAAGAATAAGATCTTACTATCACGTTATTGAACCTGTCACAATTTCCAATCCGGGTTTGTTTGTAAGGAAGAAATTAAATTATTATAATGCGTGGGGAAGTTATGTAACTGTTTTTAATAACTTATTTATTACTTAAAATTATTTACCTAATAATATATTTCATATTTAAACTTATTTATTTATTTAAACATTATAGTTTTTAAAATTAACACATTAAAAGTATTTTTTACTTGTTTAAACAATTTATTTACTTTAATTTTTAAATATAATTCACTTCCCCACATCCGATAATTAAATTAAAATTTTAATTTACTAAGTATTTTTTTAATTATTTACTTCCCCACACCCTCTACACTTTAGTTTATGTAATTTCCCCAAGAATTAAATTAAATTAGTAAATTATAAAGTTAAATTAAAAATTATTTACCTAATAATATATTGCATATTTAAACTTATTTATTTATTTAAACATTATAGTTTTTAAATTAACACATTAAAAGTATTTTTTACTTGTTTAAACAATTTATTTACTTTAATTTTTAAATATAATTCACTTCCCCACATCCGATAATTTAAAAAATTAATTTACTAAAGTATTTTTTTAATTATTTAACCTTTAAATTATTTACTTACCCACACCCTCTTCACTTTAATTTATGTAATTTCCCCAAGAATTAAATTAAATTAGTAAATTACTAAAGTTAAATTAAAAAATTATTTACAATAATAATATATTCATATTACAACAATTATTTATTTATTTATTTATTTAAATATTATAGTTTTTAAATTGATAAACATTAAAAGTATTTTTACTTGTTTAAACAATTTATTTACTCATAATATTATTAAGAAATCTTTAATTCAAGAATTAAATTAAATTATAAATTACTAAATTAAATTAAAAATTATTTACCTAATAATATATTGCATATTGGCAAAATAAAATTATTTATTTATTTAAACATTATAGTTTTTAAATTAACACATTAAATTACTAACCCGATAATTTAAAAACTAATTTACTAAAGTATTTTTTACCTTTAAATTATTTACTTTTACCCGAGAATTTAACAAATTAAATTATTTACTTCCCACACCCTCTTATTTTAAATTATTTAATTTTAAATTATTTACTTCCCACACGAATTTAACCAATTAAAATTTACACCAATTTTACAAAAATTTAAAGTGTTTAAGGTCCTAAAATATGGTAAATATTTCATATTTCTCCACACAAATTTTACAAATTAAATTGATTATAAATATCATGATTGGACACATAATACATGGGCATACATCAGACTCCTCCACCATCATTATAATATTATAATATATATAAATGAGAATCACATTATTTCATTTTATAACATTATATTTATTTGCAGTATCATTGTTGCATAATGGTTAGTTAGTTTTTTTACTTATTGGGGAAATTCCTAATTTATTTTAGTTTTAAATTTTAAGAATTAAAATTATAACATGCCATTAAAAATTTTTTTACGAAAATGTAGTCAAATTATTGTTATCGTTTTTATTATTATTATGAATCTCTATATCATAAAAATAGGTATTCTAACATCCCATATTAGATTCATCATTATGATTAATCATTTAGATCATGATCATGATTTTCATCTTCACATTAGAAAAGTCATTTTCAAATCACTTAAAATCATAAAATCATTATCATCACCATGTAATATAATGAATATTTAGAGATATTTAGATCTTTTAAATTATTTACATATTAGTCTATGATTTTCATCATCAATCATTTTCTTAATGTCATCATTATTTTACATTATAAAAATGTGTAAATTAAATTAAAACCACCATCAACATCTTTATCATTTTAAAAAATATATTTATAGGCAATTTATATTATGTTAATTTGTAAACCTCTACACTAAATATTACAAATCAATATATATCATAAACAAGTTAGGTATTGTTTTCGATGGAACCACATCAACTGGATCATTACGTACATTCATAAACTATAATACCATATATATCTATATAAATATATGTAATATATCCTGAGAGGTATATATTACATATATTTATATATTATGTAATATATAGGTGCCTCGTGAACTTCACCTCTATGCATAATTACATACCATGTTTTGGTTTATGTTTCTATGTGTATGTAAATATGCCGAGAGGTGAAGTTCACGAGGCACCTATATATTTACATAATATATAAATATATGTAATATATACCTCTCGGCATATATTATATATATATTTAGAGAATATAGGTATGGTATGCTAGAAGGCAAACATTTGAGGGGTTGCATTATACATAAAACAATACCAAAAATAAAGTATGAAAAATCGGGGGAATTTAGTCGTGTATGAATAAAATAAAATTTATAATTTAATATTATAATTATTTATTATCAAAACATAGTCACTTATATGTAATTTTCTTATGTAATTATATTACTATATAACTTAACACATATTTGTCTTTGGAGAATGAGTATGAGAAAAAAAAATCAAGGTCTATAATGCACGAAGTTCTTATGGATTTTATTAGTAACCATATTATCAAGTTAAAAAAATACAATCTTTTTTCATACGAATTGAAATGCGTAATGTACATCACATGTAATGACAAATTCATAGAATGAAATGTGTGCTACATATGGTACATTATTTATATTCCAAGGACATAAGTCTTTTTTTCCTCAGCCTTCCATTTTGAAAGTAGTTTTCCGTTCTTCATTTTTGCATAGCGCTCATATGAAAATGGCGGAGATATTCTTAGACTTCTGCAATGACTTCACTCGAGAGATAGCCACAAATGTTAACCCCATTGTTTCTCTTTCTTCAATATCAACTGTAGCCTTGGAAAGAGTCAAACCTTGTGATTTATGTATTGTCAATGCCCATGCCAACCGTAAGGGTAATTGGTGTGTGCGTCCCCTTTGTATTGGTGTAATTGGGATGGTATGTGGAGTTCTATCTTCAAATGGTATTCGAAGTAACTATCAAATTCAACCATTACATATGTTGGTGGGTTCGGTGGACCTACTGCAGTGCATATACTATGTTTGAATATATCCCGAGCTCCATTTACAAGACATGCTTCTATCCAAAGATTGGATGTTAACATAACCCTTGCATCATTAGAAATTAATAATTCTAAATCAAGTTCATCATCATTCAGACCTCCTGCCAGTGTGTTGGCGGTACTTGTTCTAGTTGTAATGCTACGTGCGACATGTCTTTTCAATGAATGCAATTTTTTTGTTGTGGTTATTCACGTTAATCTTTGTCGCCATTAGGTGAATATTATTATAGAATTCTTCATTTTTATCTTTTCTAATGCAGAACTTGTTCTACTCATTAACAACATCCAATCATCCAGTGTCGGATTCGCATCTCTGAGATTGGCTAGAAGTTCTCGAAAACACTTTTGGTCTTCATCTTCTCCTACTTTCCTAAATACCTTATCCAATGTAACAACTATTCGAATGCTTCCCATAACAACTTTGCACGTCTATTACTATCATATGGCAGTTTATCGGTAACAGGAGGAAGTTGCCCCAAATCTCCTACCAAAATCATAGAAACACCACCAAAACTCATGTCTGCTCTTTCAGGAATGCTTGAAAAGTCGGGAGTCCACGTTTTCTAGCAAAATTTGTCCGAAAAAGCTCATTTCATCAATCAATACATATTTTATGTGGCAAATCTCTTGTTGGAATGTTGCAAGTCTCGATCCCTCCAATTCTGCAAAAAATCTGTAATAGGGATTCGAAGTTGTGAATGGATGGTCGAGGCGCCAATATTAAAAGCTGCAACTCTTGTTGGTGCAAGTAATAGAAGAGGAGCACATTCAGGGAATTATGCATCAAAAAGTGCTTGATGAATCGCACCAATCAAATAGGATTTTCCTGTTCTTGCATTGTTCCTTGAACTATCATGAGCAATGGAATGTTATTTCGATGTTGATTATAATGTGTCATTATTATATCAAGTGCTTGTTTTTGTTTAGCACCCAAGGTGTCGCAATTGAAATTTGGGGCTAATTCATCATCTATAACCAACCCATTATCTTTCATGTTGCTTATGAATTTTATCGCTTTACTTGTGTATTCTTCACCTCGATATTCATCATTCCATGGTGCTTGTCTATCAATATCTCTCCTTCCCAACATATCTATTTCCATCGCTTGCAAAATTTGACCATGATGAAGCCTACACATGATTTCCCATTCATGTTCTATTGTATTCTGTTGAACATGTTGATTAATTTCATCTTCAGAATTGTTGTTATTTTCAAATGTCTTCTACTGCAGTCCTCCTTTCGACATGCCATGGATTATAATGGAACGAATCCCAGTTTGAACTTATTGAATCAGAATCATGTCCGATATCTCTGTCTATATCTCGAAACGGCTTGTAAAGAAACAAATCTGACCAACAAAAAATCAACCCATTTATGAGATTCCCATGAAGGGACAGAGGAAAACCTGGGAATACTCTCACAATAGCTCCAAACTCCTGACCTCCCACTTGTTATCCCATTTTCTCCTTGGATTATATGTCCAAGATCTAGCAACATCAATAAGAGACACACTTTCCATGGAAAAAGGCCTATTCTTGTACCCATCAATGAAACTTTTTGCATGTTCTTCATGGTCATCTCCATCAGGTGTTGTTACTTTTTTGAACACCTCACGTGCAACATTCAAATTGACAAATACTCTACTACTCTCTACCAAAGGGAGCTCCAACAACATGTGACATGTTTCTTATGCACCAATGTCTCTTTCAACAATTGTTTCGGTTAGAAGTCTCCTATATGCTTGTCGCTGCCATTTCATCTAGGTTTTCAATATTTGCCATCCGCATCAACATTTGATGATAAGTTTTGAGCTTTTCTCCGCTTTTGCTGCATACTTTGTAATGTACTTGACTACGCATGTTTGGAAAGAACAGGTTGCCAATCTACGTTTTCTCTCCACAATTGTAATATGTAGCGATTATGTGTATTTACCCTATCATCATTTCTCGCAGTTCAAACTTTTTATCTCTCGTCTCTGAGTCTTGATATAACTTTGATCCCTCGAGATTCAATGGCCATAGTGCATTATACCTGCAAAATGTAATAATCAATTATTAGTTCTTCCATGTATGTTTTTTTATTTCAATTTAATTATTCAAATTTTTGAACACCTTACCTATAAACATTTTTTTCCCCTTTTACATTAGGCGGGCACCCTCTCTACACATCGTATGTCGTTCTACACTGTTGAGAATCTCTTCATAGTCACGTTCCATATCGAATTGTGTCAGTTGTCTTGTATTTCGAAGACACGGATGTTGCATAAAATTTTGGTAGACCTGTAACATAGAACATAAGAATACACAATATATTTTGAGAACATAAAAATTCTATATAAATCACAGACTCGATGAGAATCGATAAATTACTTTGTATGTTTCTTTGGTGCGGGTCATTCCGAGGATTCCATGCATGGACAATAGAATGGAAGTATTTTTCAGCATTTCCACGTTGAAAATCATCATTCCAATCAAGGTTGTCCATATTCGGTGCCCCTTCTAACCATATGAATCCATGCACATGTGGAGAACCTCTATGTTTCCATTCATATCTAGACCAATAATCTTTAACTTTCATTCCTTTTTGTAATACCTCCTTTCGGAAAAGTGTATATAAATAGTGCATATAATGTGCCACTATATATGGAAAATCGATGATATTTTTCCTTCACCAATTTTGTGCTTCTTGTGGATTATTGAGATGGCGGTGTTCTAGGCATTAATGCATGTAGATCAGGCCAATACATATCAACTACGCTCAATGTGAAAAAAATGGTAGGTGATCCTATTTGATGCAACATGTCATCCAATTCACCATGACATTTTGCCCAATAAGACCTTGTACCCCTCAAGGATGTTCCAAACCGCATCAAATGATCAACCGATTGGAATGGGGAACATTTTTCATATGCTCACGTAACTCATTGATGGTGATTGGCATATCTTGGAGGTTTTTCTTCACAAAAAACATGCAGATGAATTTTGTGCACGATGTCTCATGATCATGTTCATCATGTAATACCTGAATCGAGGATGTCGGCCAAACCGGTGATCCCTATATCAAAATAAATGTTTTACAAATTCATGGAGACATACTGTTTTAACAGTGGTTCTATCCAATCACATTTTCCATCGGGAAACAAAGTAGGGAATGCCATATCAAGTAGTCCCTCATCACATACTCATTGATAGGAGATGCTCCTATCCCCTGGCCAATCAATGAGTGCTCTAGGGTCCACATGAGGGTTATTTACCCATGCATGGATTAATTCCATCTCCTTGGTGCATTAGGAAGTTTAGATGCCATCGATGTTGTATGACTAATTATATTTCCTTCATTTGTCTCCATGGTCGGACCTACAAACACAATTTCATTTTACATCGGAATCAAACTCCATATGATAAGTTAGTTGCTCGAACACATTCTCAAGAAAAGAATGAGGTGGAAGTTCATTCGAGCATTTTCATCGATTTGGACATCCGAATAGAACTTATCATGTTCTATTTTATATTTCAATGCATTGTAAAATTTCTCTCTATTGTATGTAAAGTTTTAATTTGTTCCATATGATCTCTCCTCAAACAATAATCATCATAGAAAATCTTTCAATCTATGGGGAAAAAGATTAGTGATTTCTTTTACTTCTTGAGGAAAACTTATCGTGTGACCTTTATATTTATATTGACCTAAAATTGCATGTGTCACCTATAGGATTGGGTTGACACGGGCTATTAACATTTCTCAATTTGAGTTAAGTTTGCAATTGTTAGCGGTTGTGGCCTAGGATCCATATTGTTTGATTTAAAATGAAAATCGATGATGACCTTTCTCTCTCGACATCTAGTACACATAGGTCCTTAGGTGTTCGAGAAACTTTTATTCCAATGTAACATTTGACAAATATAACACATTTTTTATTGAAGAAAGGTTATCAAAATGTCAAAAATCATTTGGATATATTGAAATCTCACCCAAGCATTCCATTGGGATCATATATCATGTGTTCTCAAACAATATGTGAGTCTTGCATTCTTCTTCTTCTTCTTCTAGGTTCGATTGTTAACTCCTCTTGTAAATCATTATTTTGCATTCTTCTTCTTCTTAACTCTCTTGTAAATCATTATTTTACATTCTTTCAAATTTCATTGTTCGTATTGGTTGTAATGTCATCTCTGTTGCACACTATCATTCTCTAAATTATTTACAACATCTATATTCATTATATCTTGGGCCTATTTTTTATTAATGTTTTGAGCACTGATCCATCGATGTTGAATTTTCATTCCCAAAATTAAGCTTCAACATTACCAGCCATTCTACGATAATTCCTCGAGATGCTTGCGGTGAAGTTCTTGTCTATGTAGTCTTTCCTCCTCTTATGTGACTGACGAATGAATGTGTCTTTATAACCTTTCTCTTGATACATGTGAGTCATCTTGAGATGATCATTCACATGAATTATTGTCATGTTATTTGCATGTTGTTGTCTTCTCGCATCAATTCTTTTTTTTGTTAATTCAGCCCTCCGTTCTGCGAACCTTTTCTATCGTTATCATTTAGAAGTTTCCTTTGTTCCTCTCTAATGGATATTTCATTTCTTGTTGTCTTCTTGTTTAAACAATATTTCTTTGATATTCTCTTATATGCTCTTCTTTCATCTTCATTTTAAAAATTTAATTTACTCGTGGTATTTGAGCCACACCTATAAATTAACTTTATTTTCAAAAAAAAATTTTGTAATTATTTATAACTAAAAAAATCCACGTACATGTAATAAAATCAATCATATATTATCCAAGTTGTAACAATTAAATTATTTAGTCAAAGAATGATATGAATTTAAGAGAATAGGAGATTAGAAAAAGTATTTATTTCCATATATATGACCTTTTAACAAATTTTAGTAAAGTGTTTTTTTCACCAACATTTCAAAACATTAAAATTTATAAAATCTTTTATATAAATAATCACGGACACAAATCCTCACATTCTGTCTTTCTTCAGAAACCGATACATACTCCTCCATCTTTATTATCATCATTATTTGATACATTTGAGTCATCTTGAGATGATTTGCACATAATTATAATCATATTATTTACATGTTGTCTCTCTCTGCATCTATTTATTCATTTGTCAATTAAACCCTCTAATTATGCAAATGCTCTTCTATCATTATCATTTCAATGTTTCCTTTGTTCCTCTCATTTGCAATTCATCATTTAAATTGTCTTAATTTACGATATTGTCTTTGATATTCTCTTGGATATTCTTTTCTTTCCTCTTCATTTTCAAAATTTAATCTTGGTGGAGCCATGCCTCCAATAAAGTATTTTTTAAAATCACGTAATTATTTATATTATTTAAAACTCCATGTGCATGTTATATTTAAATAATCATATAGTAAAGAGAATCTAAAAATTAAGATATAGGATATATTCATAAATATGATATGAACTAAAGTGATTTTATAAAATTCTACATTTACATATTTACATACATGTTTTGTTTTATTTTTATTTATTAAAATATCAACAATTCTTCATTCACATCATTTATATCATTTTATAATATAGGCAAATAAATATATTTAATATATACCTCTCATAAATAAAATATTACATATATTTAAAGAATATAGGTAAAACAAATAATTCTCAATTGCATTATACATAAAACAATACCAACTATAAATGTCTCTATGATAAAATAAGGGGAATTTAGTTCATGTCATGTAAAATAAAATTCAAATTAATATTATAATTATTTATCATGAATATTATAAAAACAAATATAAAACAAAGAATTCTTAATATATGTAATTTTCTTATGTAATAAATGCACATATTACATAAAGAATATAAAACACATATTTGAATTTTAATGAGTATGAGGAAAAAAAAAATCAAATGTATAAAATAAAGTTCTTATGGATTTTATTAGTAACCGTATTATCAAGTTAAAAAATACAATCATTTTTCATACGAATTGAAATATAATGTACATCACATGTAATGACAAATTCATATAATGCAATGTATTATACATATGGTACATTATTTATATTCAAGGACATAAGTCTTTTTTTCCTAAAAACCTTAGTTTAGAAAGTAGTTTTCCGTTCTTCATTTTTGCATAGCGCTCATATGAAAATGGCGGAGATATTCTTAGACTCTGAAAACGACTTCACTCGAGAGATAGCCACAAATGTTAACCCCATTGTCTCTATATTTCTTCAATATCAATTCTTTTTTGTAGCCTTGGAAAGAGTCAAACCTTGCGATTAAATGTATAAATGATGCCCATGCCAACCGTAAGGGTAATTAAGATGGTGTGTGCATATCCCTTTGTATTGGTGTAATTGGGATGGTATGCAAAAGTTTCTATCTTCAAATGGTATTCAAGTAACTATCAAATTCAACCATTACATATGTTGGCGGGTTCGGTGGATTTGTGCAGTGCATATACTATGTTTGAATATATCCACTCTGAGCTCCATTTACAAGACCTACTTCTATCCAAAGATTGGATGTTAGCATAACCCTTGCATCATTAGAAATTAATAATTCTAAATCAAGTTCATCATTCAGACCTCCTTCCAGTGTGTTGGCGGTACTTGTTTTAGTTTTAATGCTACGTATGAATGGTTTTTCAATGAATGTATTTTTTTTGTTGTGGTTATTCACGTTAATCTTTGTCGCCATTAGGTGAATATTATTATAGAATTCTTCATTGTTATCTTTGTCTAATGCAAAACTTGTTCTACTCATTAACAACATCAATCATCCTAAAGTGTCGGATTCACATCTCGAGATTTTAAAGAAGTTCTCAAAAACGCTTTTGGTCTTCATCTTAATAAACTTACCTAAATACCTTATCAATGTAACAATATTTTGAATGCTTAAAGTAAATAACTTTAATCTATTACTATCATATGGCGGTTTATCGATAACAGGAGGAAGTTTCCCCAAATCTCCTACCAAAATCATAGAAACACCACCAAAACTCATGTCTTCTCTTTCAGAGAATGCTTGATGAAGTCGGGAGTCCACATTTTCTAGAAAACTTTGTCCAACGAAGCTCATTTCATCAATCAATACATATTTTATGTGGAAAATCTCTTGTTGGAATGTTGCAAGTCTCGATCCTCCAATTCTGCAAAATCTGTAATAGGGATTCGAAGTTGTGAATGGATGTTGAGGTGCCAATATTAAAAGCTGCAACTCTATTGGTGCAAGTAATAGAAGAGGAGAACATTCAGGGAATGATGCATCAAAAAGTGCCCAACGAATCACACCAATCAAATAGGATTTTCCTATTCCCGTTGTTCCTTGAACTATCATGAGCAATGGAATGTTATTTTGATGTTGATTATAATGTGTCATTATTATATCAAGTGCTTGTTTTTTTTTAGCACCCAAGGTGTCGCAATTGAAATTGGGGCTAATTCATCATCTATAACCAACCCATTATCTTTCATGTTGCTTATGAATTTTATCACTTTACTTGTGTATTCTTCACCTCGATATTCATCATTCCATGGTGCTTGTTTGTCAATATCTCTCCTTCCCAACATATCTATTTCCGTCACTTGCAAAATTTGACCATGATGAAGCCTACACATGATTTCCCATTCATGTTCTATTGTATTGTATTCTATTGAACATGTGGATTAATTTCATCTTGAATTATTGTTATTTTCAATGTCTCTCTCTATAGTCCTCCTTTCGACATGCCATGGATTATAACGGAATGAATCCTAGTTTGAACTTATTGAATCAGAATCATGTCGATATCTCTCTCTATATCACAAAACGGCTTGTAAAGCAACAAATCGACCAACAAAAATCAACCCATTTATGTGATTCACGTGAAGGGATAGAGGAAAACCTTGGGAATACTCTCACAATAGCTGCCAAACTCTAACCTCCCATTTGTTATCTCATTTTCTCCTTGGATTATATGTCCAAGATCTAGTGACATCAATAAGTGACACACTTTCCATGGAAAAAGGCCTATTCTTGTACCCATCAATGAAATTTTTTGCATGTTCTTCATGGTCATCTGCATCGGTGTTGTTACTTTTTTAACACCTCATGCGTGTAACATTCAAATTGACAAAATATCTCTTGCTCTACCAAAGGAGCTCTAACAACATGTGACATGTTTCTTGTGCACCAATGTCTCTTTCAACAATTATTTCGGTTAGAAGTCTCTGTATGTTGTCGCTGCCATTTCATCCGGGTTTTCAATATTTTCCATCCACATCAACATTTGATGATAAGTTTAAGAGCTTTTCTCCGCTTTCGCTGCATACTTTGTAATGTACTTGACTACGACATGTTTGGAAAGAATAGGTTGCCAATCTACGTTTTCTCTCCACAATTGTAATATGTAGCGATTATGTGTATTTACCCTATCATCATTTTCTCGAGGTTTGAACTTTTTATCTCCCATCTCTGAGTCTTGATATAACTTTGATCCATCGAGATTCAATGGCCACGGTGCATTATACCTGCAAAATGTAATAATCAATTATTAGTTCTTCCACGTATGTGTTTTTATTTCAATTTAATTATTCAAATTTTTGAACATCTTACCTACAAACATTTTTCCCCTTTTCTTACGTAGGCAGGCACCCTCTCTACACATTGTATGTCATTCTACACTATTGAGAATCTCTTCATAGTCACGTTCCATATCGAATTGTGTCAGTTGTCTTGTATTTGAAGACATGGATGTTGCATAAAATTTTGGTAGACCTGTAACATAGAACATAAGAATACACAATATATTTTGAGAAAAAAAATTCTATATAATTCAAAGACTTGATGAGAATTGATAAATTACATGTATGTTTCGTTGGTGTGGGTCCTCCGAGGATTCCATGCATGGACAATAGAATGGAAGTATTTTTCAGCATTTCCACGTTGAAAATCATCATTCCAATCAAGGTTGTCCATATTTGGTGCCCCTTCTAACCATATGAATCCATGCACATGTGGCGAACCTCTATGTTGCCATTCATATCTAGACCAATAATCTTTAACTTTCATTCCTTTTTGTAATACCTCCTTTCGGAAAAGTGTATGTCACAGGTGCATATAATGTGCCACTATATGTGGATATTCGATGATATTTTTCCTTCACCAATTTTGTGCTTCTCGTGGATTATCGGTGGTGTTCTAGGCATTAATGCATGTAGATCAGGCCAATACATATCAGCTGCACTCAATGTGAAAAAATGGTAGGTGATCCTATTTGATGCAACATGTTAGCCAATTCACCACGACATTTTTCCCAGTAAGACCTTGTACCCCTCAATGATGTTCTAAACCGCATCAAATGATCAGCTAGATTGGAATGGGGAACATTCTTCATATGCTCACGTAACTCGTTGATGGTGATTGGCATATCTTGGAGGTTTTTCTTCACAAAAATTGCAGATGAATTTTGTGCACGATGTCTCATGATCATGTTCATCATGTAATACCTGAACCGAGGATGTCGGCCAAATCGGTGATCCCTATATCGAAATAAATGCTTTACAAATTCATGGAGACGTACTCGTCTTAATCGCGGTTCTATCCAATCACATTTTCCATCGGGAAACAGAGTAGGGAATGCCATATCAAGTAGTCCTATTGTCACATACTCATTGATAGGAGATGCTCCTATCCCTGGCCAATCAATGAGTGCTCTAGGGTCCGCATGAGGGTTATTCACCCACGCATGGATTAATTCCATCTCCCTTGGTGCATTGGGTGGTTTAGATGCCATCGATGTTGTATGACTAATTATATTTCCTTCATCTATCTCCATGGTCGGACCTACAAACACAATTTCATTTTGATGGAATCAAACTCCATATGAACTGAGTTCAGCTGCTTGAACACATTCTCAATGCAGAATGAGGTGGAAGTTCATTCAAAGCATTTTCATCGATCTGGACATCGAATAGAACTTATCATGTTCTATTTTATATTTCAATGCATTGTAAACTCGCTCTCTATTGACTGTAAAGTCATAATT
The DNA here is from genome assembly GCA_018340775.1 of Taxus wallichiana var. yunnanensis. Classification (NCBI taxonomy): domain Eukaryota; kingdom Viridiplantae; phylum Streptophyta; class Pinopsida; order Cupressales; family Taxaceae; genus Taxus; species Taxus wallichiana. Next base: position 721,759,140 of record CM031234.1, on the reverse strand, counting down.
TGTTCCACGTTGATCTCTCCTCCGAACAATAATCATCAAAAATCTTTCAATCTATGGGAAAAAGATTAGTGATTTCTTTTACTTCTTGAGGAAAACTTATCGTGTGACCTTTATATTTATATTGACCTCTTGTTGCATGTGTCACTTGCAGGATTGGGTTGACACGGGCTATTAACATTTCCTCAATTTGAGTTAAGTTTGCAAGTTAAGTGGTTGTGGCCCGAGGATCCATATTGTTTGATGCTGAAAATGATGATGACCTTTCTCTTGTCGACATCTAGTACACACGAGTCCTTGGTGTTCGAGAAACTTTTATTCCAATGTAACATTCTTGACAAATATAACACATGACCGGAAAAGAAAGGTTATCAAGACCGTGTCGAAAAATCATTTGGACTATATTGAAATCTCTCCCAAGCATTCCATTGGGATCATCTATCATGTGTTCTCTCATAATATGTGAGTCTTGCATTCTTCTTCTTCTTCTAGGTTGATTGTTGACTCCTCTTGTAAATCATTATTTTGCATTCTTCTTCTTCTCGTTGTTCGTATTGGTTGTAATGTCATCTCCTGTTGCACACTATCATTCTCTAAATTATTTACAACATCTATATTCATTATATCTTGGGCCAATTTTTTCGGTGTTTCGAGCACGTGATCCATCGATGTTGAATTTCCTACCCTAGAATTAACTTCAACATTACCAGCCATTCTACGATAATTCCTCTGAGATGCTTCATGGTGAAGTTCTTGTCTATGTAGTCTTTCCTCCTCTTGCAACTGACCTGAATGAATCTATCTTTGTAACCTTGCTCTTGATACATGTGAGTCATCTTGAGATGATCGTTCATGAATTATTGTCATGTTATTTGCATGTTGTCATCTTTCTGCATCTAATTCTTCATTTGTTAATTCAGCCCTCCATTCTGCGAACCTTTGTCTATCATTATCATTTTGAAGTTTCCTTTGTTCCTCTCGTTGTGCATCTGTCATTTCTTGTTGTCTCCTTGTGATATTGTCTTTGATATTCTCTTCGATATGCTCTTCTTTCATCTTCATTTTCAAAATTTAATCGTGGTCGAGCCACACCTATAAAGTATTTTCAACAAATTTTGTAATTATTTATATAACTAAAAAATCCATGTACATGTAATAGAAATCAATCATATATTATCCAAGTTGTAACAATTAGCAAGGCTAGTCAAAGAATGATATGAATTTAAGAGAATAGGAGATTAGAAAAAGTGTTTTCATTTCCATATCTATGACCTTTTGTTTGATTTATAATAGTTTTTTCACCAACACACTCAAAACACTATGCAATTTATAAAATCTTTTATATAAATAATGCAAGTAAATCCTCACATTCTCGTCTTTCTTCCTCAGGAAACCGATCTGTACGAATTTGTCCTTGTATCCTTATTCTTGATACATGTGAGTCATCTTGAGACGATTGTGCACAAATTTCATCATGTTATTTGCATGTTGTCATCTCTCTGCATCTATTTCTTCATTTGTCAATTCAACCCTCCGTTCTGCAAATGCTCTTCTATCATTATCATTTCGATGTTTCCTTTGTTCCTCTCATTGTGCATCTATCATTTCTTGTTGTCTTCTTATGCGATATTGTCTTTGATATTCTCTTTGATATTCTTTTCTTTCCTCTTCATTTTCAAAATTTAATCTTGGTGGAGCCATGCCTTTAAAGTATTTTCAGAAAATCACCTAATTATTTATATTATTTAAAACTCCATGTGCATGTAATAGGAAATAATCATATAGTAAAGAGAATCTAAAAATTATGAAGGACGCTCAAAAAATATGATATGAACTAAAGCGACACAAAAACTATCATTCATTTACATAATAACAAATAATACATAATACCTCAATTCTCTATTAACTCAACAATTCTTCATCGATTCTTCATCATTGTATAAATCGTTATTATACGAGCAAGTTGTGACAATTCAACAATGTTCCTCTCATAAATAACACAATATCAAAGACAAAAGTATAAAACAAATAATTCTCAATTGCGTATTCAAAAATCAACTATATCCATGTCCTTCAATGAAATAAACACACACCACCTTGTAAAGAAATGTTCAAATGCACATATCACGTTAATCATTGCTTGAAAAAACACAACATACAAAAATAATATGTCATCCACTCATAAAAATGAAAAACATTATGATGGAACCATAGTTCTGAGAATTTATATTAAAACATTTTTCCAAGCATACACAAAATATGATTTCACGGTTTCACTATAGAAATATAAAAATATTTCACATTTCTTATATAAAAAATTGAAGATGCATATTTTACATAGTTTCGTTATTAAAACCTTTTCGAGAACACATGATGACATCCAAATTAGGACATATAGAGAGAGCATAGAAACATCCCACATTTCTAATCCTACCTCCCGGTATCGAAAAAGACATGTGCAACGATAGAGTCCGAGTTGGAAAAATATCCACATATGTTTCCTAATGAGAATAATGTAAGGATACATATACACATACAAAAATTTCTCATAAACATCACATTCTTTTTTCAAAAAATATTAGTCAATGTCTTAAAATTATAAATGTACAATATTCAATTTCTAAATACACAATGCACACTAAGATGTTAAAAATTGTCTATATAACAAAAGCAAAATCTTAATAATAATTTAAAATATTTTAAAGTTTCTATAATAGATGATATTGCTAATCTATTTTCTATATTTGAATACCATAATACATCTCTAATTGTATTGTTTATGATTTTCTTTTTTAAAAGTTTGTAGAGAGACTATCACATCTCAGTTTACTATTATAAATTACATATTGTTAAATAATAACTAAAAAAAATTATTTAAGAAAATTGTTAAAGTAAAAATAAATAGTTTTACATGGGTTATTAAAAATACAAACATTATTAAAGTAATAATTACCATCTACACATAGAAATGTTTGGTTTTCTATGTCAGTGGAATATGGAAACCTATATTAAACATATATTGTTTAATGTGTTAGGAAAATTTTTATTCAATATATGGGTTGATAAAAATACAAACATTATTAAAGTTGTAATTTGTCTTGGGCACATAGAAATGTTGTTTTAATAATACATCTAACGGAATCTTTTTTAAACAAAAGTATTTTTTACTTGTTTAAATAATTTATTTACTTTAATTTTTAAATATAATTCACTTCCCCACATCCGATAATTTAAAAAATTAATTTACTAAAGTATTTTTTTTTTAATTATTTACTTCCCCACACCCTCTACACTTTAGTTTATGTAATTTCCCCAAGAATTAAATTAAATTAGTAAATTACTAAAGTTAAATTAAAAATTATTTACCTAATAATATATTGCATATTTAAACTTATTTATTTATTTAAACATTATTGTTTTTAAATTAACACATTAAAAGTATTTTTACTTGTTTAAACAATTTATTTACTTTAATAACCTTTAAATTAATTTACTAAAGTATTTTTTTAATTATTTAACCTTTAAATTATTTACTTACCCACACCCTCTTCACTTTAATTTATGTAATTTCCCAAGAATTAAATTAAATTAGTAAATTACTAAAGTTAAATTAAAAATTATTTACCTAATAATATATTTAAACTTATTTATTTATTTAAACATTATAGTTTTTAAATTAACACATTAAATTACTAACCCGATAATTTAAAAACTAATTTACTAATTTATTTTTTACCTTTAAATTATTTACTTCCCACACGAGAATTTAACCAATTAAATTAGTAAAGTGTTTTGTAACTTCTCCACACAAATTTTACAAATTAAAAATAAATATCTTTTAAAATGGGTTATTACATGGTAAATGGGTGAATTTAATTTCTTTTGAAATGGGTTATTACATGGTAAATGGGTAAATTTAATTTCTTTTATTGATAATGATAGGGTGAATTGGGTATTACATGGTAATAACAAAAATCCTTTTATTGATTACTTCCCTAAATTTAATTTCTTTTATTAATTGATCTATTTGGTTAGTAAAGGGTATGGTATTTTATTAATTAATAAAATGGGTAAATTTAATTTCTTTTATTGATTATGATAGGGTGAAATGGCTATTACATGGTAGTAAAAAAAATCCTTTTATTGATTGCTTCCCTAAATTTAATTGATATCTTTGGTTAGTAAAGGGTATGGTATTTTATTAATTAATAAAGTAGTGAAATGGGATTTCAAAGTAAAGGGTATTACACAGTAAATTCAATTGTATTTTATTTATAAGGTTAAATATTTTAAAGGTAAAAAACACTTTAGTAATTTAATTTTTATAAGGACCCTCCTTTTAAATAATTATATAAGAATATATATTTGGTGATGATCATTATGACAAGGATGAGGTGAAAATGACAATGACCATGGTTAAGATGGGGTAAGGATGACATTTTTATGATGTCTATTACTATTACTATTACTATTAATATTATAATAATAATAATAATATAGTGTTAATAATAAGAGTTTTTATTTTTATAAATCATAATAATATCAATTTTAGTAGTAAGATTAATATTGATGATGACTAAATGATAGACGGTGATGATGACAACTGACATAATGATGGCAGATGGTAGTGATAGTGGTGATAATAATGACGAGGATGATGATAATGACAATGATTATATCGATCGTAAAAAATGATGACAATGACTATGATAACGATGAAAACAAAAACAACACCAAAGACAATGACGATGAGGACAATGATGATGGTGATAATAATGATGGGGATGATGATGATGACACAAAAACATTACAGGACAATGACGATTGTCATTACAATGACGATGATTAAGATGACGATAATGACGATATTACTAATAATATTAATAAAATTATAACAATAATGTTGTATTAATAATGATAATAATGATTATGATGATGATGAAAATGATGGCGACAATGATGGTGGTGGTAGTGATAGTGGAAATAATAATGATGAGGATGATAATGAGGAAAACGAAGATGATAATGATAGTGACAATGATTATATCAATCGTGAAAATGATCTCAATGATTATTATGATGATGAAAAAGACAACATCAAGTACAATTACGATGGCGACATTGATGGTGGTAGTAAGCGATAGTGGTGATAATAATGATGAGGATGATGACGATGACAACTAAGATGAAAATGATGATGATGTCGATGAAAACAAAAAATAACATGAAGAAAATGATGATTATGAAAATCACAACAACGATGATGATGATTGTTTTAATAAAGTGATTAGGGATGATCTTGATGATGAAAAAGACAACGATGATGACATTGAAAACAATGATAAAGACAATGATTATGATGATGATGACAAAGACAACACCAAAGATGATGATGATTGTGATGATGACAACATTTAAGATGATGATATTAATAATATTGTTAATAAAATTGTGATGATGATGATGATGAAAATAATGACAATGATTATGATTATGATGAAAATGACAACACCGAAGACAATGACATTGGTGACAATGATGGCGATTAAGATGATATCAAGACCATGATATTATCGTCATGATTATAATTGTCAATATAATCGTCGTTAGATCAAGATCATGATTATCATCTTCACATTCATGCTCATTTTCATCTACCATCATCATCGTTATTGGCACCATTATCATGCATATTAAGGGTTATAGGTTTACATATTGTGGAATAGTTGTCATCCAATAATGTTGTATTAATAATAATAATGATTATGATGATGATGAAAATGATGATAATAATGATGATGATGACGACGACAATGATGGTGGTGGCAATGATAGTGGAAATAATAATGATGAGGATGATAATGAGGAAAACGAAGATGATAATGATAGTGATAATGATTATATCAATCGTGAAAATGACGACGATAATTATTATGATGATGAAAAAGACAACACCAAGTACGATTACAACAATGACATTGATGGTGGGGGTAGCGATAGTGGTGATAAAAATGATGAGGATGATGACAACTAAGATGAAAATGATTGTATCAATCAAGAAAATGATGATGATGTCAATGAAAACAAAAATAACACTAAAGACTGATGATTGTGACAATCACAACAATGATGATGATGATTGTGTTAATGACGGTGATTAGGGATGATCTTGATGATGAAAAAGACAACGATGATGACATTGAAAACAATGATAAAGACAATGATTATGATGATGATGAAAAAGACAACACCAAAGATGATGATGATTGTGATGATGACAACAATTAAGATGATGATATTAATAATATTGTTAATAAAATTGTGATGATGATGATGAAAATGACAACATCGAAGACAATGACGTTGGTGACAATGATGGTGATTAAGATGATATTGACCATGATATTATCGTCATGATTATCATCATCGATATAATCATTGTTAGATCAAGATCATGATTATCATATTCACATTCATGCTCATTTTCATTTGCCATCATCATCGTTATTGGCACCATCATTATCATGCATATTTATGGTTTAAGGTTTACATATTGGGGAAATAGTTGTCATCTTTTTCATTTTGATCATTCTCATATCATGATCTTGATTATCACGATCATGGTCATTGTCATTTTTCATTATTATTATTGTGACCCTCATTATCATCGTCGATATAATCATTGTTAGATCAAGATCATGATTATCATCTTCACATTCATGCTCATTTTCATTTGCCATCATCATCGTTATTGGCACCATCATTATCATGCATATTTATGGTTTAAGGTTTACATATTGGGGAAATAGTTGTCATCTTTTTCATTTTCATCATTATCATACCATGATCTTGATTATCACGATCATGGTCATTGTCATTTTTCATTATTATTATTGTGACCCTCATTATCATCGTCGATATAATCATTGTTAGATCAAGATCATGATTATCATCTTCACATTCATGCTCATTTTCATTTGCCATCATCATCGTTATTGGCACCATCATTATCGTGCATATTTAGGGTTTAAGGTTTACATATTGGGGAAATAGTTATCTTTTTCATTTTCATCATTATCATACCATGATCTTGATTATCACGATCATGGTCATTGTCATTTTTCATTATTATTATTGTGATCCTCATTATCATACATGTTTAGGTATTCATTTCCCCATCATCATGGACATCATCATGATTATCATTGTTAGATCATGATCATGATTTTCATCTTCACATTCATGGTCATTTTCATCTTCCATCATCGTCATTATCATCACCATTGTTATAATGCATATTTAGGATTTAAGGTTTACAAATTGTGACATAGTTGTCATCTTTTTCATCATCACCGCTATCATTTTCATAGTTGTCATCATTATCCTCATCATCATTATCACCACCATTAATACCACCACCATCAACATCTTTGCCATCATCATCGTCATGAATATTTTTTAATTATTATGTGCATATTGATATTTATATATATTGAGTGGAGGAGTCTGATGTCGTGCCCGTGAAATTGTGTCCGTGATATTTATTTTTAATTTGTAAAATTCGTGTGGGAAGTTACAAAACACTTTACTAATTTAATTGGTTAAATTCTCGGTGTGGGGAAGTAAATAATTTAATTTGTTAAATTCTCGGGTGTGGGGAAGTAAATAATTTAAAGGTAAAAAATATTTTATTAAATTAATTTTATAATTTAAAGGTAAAAAACACTTTGGTAATTTAATTTTTTAAACACTTTAGTAATTTAATTTAACTTTTGTAATTACTAATTTAATTTTTAAATTATCATAGTAATTTAATGTGTTAATTTAAAAGTAAATAATGTTTAAATAAATAATTTTAAAAAACACTTTAGTAAATTAATTTTTTTAATTCTTGGGTGTATAATAATTTATATATTAAAAATATAAATATAATATATATGTTTAAATATATAAAAATACTATTTAATGTGTTAATTTAAAAACTATAATGTTTAAATAAATAAATAAGTGATAAATTTCAATTATTAATTTGTAATAATTGTGTAATAAATAAGTTATTAAAAACTTTAACTTAATTTAATTTAATTTGGTTAAATTCTCGGTGTTAATTGTGGAAGTAAATAATTTAAAGGTAAAAATATTTTTTAAATTAATTTCCTTATTTTTAAATTTAAAACACTTTGGTAATTTAATATTTTAAACACTTTAAAGGTTAAATAATTTAAAGGTAAAAAATACTTTAGTAAATTAATTTCTTTTAAAATCATTATTAATAGGTAAATGGGTGAATTTAATTTTAAAATTTATAAATGGGATTAATTAAGTAACTTTAAACACTTTTAAATGTTTTAATGGTAAATTTAAATTTAATTTCTATTTTTGATAATTATGTAGAATAAATTTACCTTATATATATATATTGAGTGGAGACAATTAATGTCGTTTAATATAAATTGGTGACAGGAAGTGATATTTATTTTTAATTTGTAAAATTTTAAGTTACAAAACACTTTACTAATTTAGTTTGGTTAAATTCTCGGTGTGGGGATTAAATAAATAGTAATTTTAATTTGTTAAATTATAATTGGGGAAGTAAATAATTTAAAGGTAAAAAAACTTTTAATTTATTTTAAACACTTTAGTATTTATTTAATTTAATTTGTAATTACTAATTTAATTTTAAATTAAAATTTAAAATGTAAGTAAATTTTAAAAAGTAAAAAATTTTTATATTTAAATTTTTTTAAATTTATATAATTTTTCAATTTAAAATAAATTTTTAAAGTAAGTTTTAAAAAAATATTTTTAAATGTAACTTTTAATTTAATTTAACTTTTGTAATTACTAATTTAATTTAAAATTAAAGTAAAGAGGGTGTGGGGAAATAAATAAATAAAGGTAAAAAATATATAAATTAATTTTTTTAAATTATAAAACTTATAATTTAATGTGTTAATTTAAAAACTATAATGTTTAAATAAATTATTTTTTTTTAAATACTTAATTTAATAATTTACTGTAATTTAATTTAAATTTTGTAATTACTAATTTAATTTTTTTAAAATTAAAGTAAATAAATTATAATAATTTAAAGGTTAAATAATTTAAAGGTAAAAAATACTTTAGTAATTAATAATAATTTTAAATTTCTTTTAATTTAATGTATTTTATTTCAAAAAAAAAAATGTATTTAGAGATGTTTTAAATATTTTAAAAATTTTAAGATTATTTATAAATATTTACCTAATTTAGATTTAACTTTTGAAATGGAGACATAATTTTTTTAAAATTAAATTAAAGATTTTGTGGGGAATTATTAATAATTTAATTGTTAGGTATTGGAAATTTATAAAAAATATTAATTTTAAATTCACATAACTTGGACATACTCCGGGATTAGTAAATTAATATGATATAGGTATGAAATTTATAAAAAAATTATTATTAGAAAATATATTGTAGTGTCTTTTTCACTTTGATGTTTAGGTTTGATATGTATTTTTAAAAGTTACTTTATGAATTTATATATATTTAAATTTATATCATGATTAGATTTAATAATTTTGAATGAAAAGAAAAAAATCCAGTTGAGATGTATTACTAAAAGTTACTTTATGAAATTTATATCCTATTTAAATTTCTATCTTGGTAAAATTTATTAATTTTGAAAGAAAAAAATATACTTGAAATTTTGAGTAATTTTAAAAAAATGTAGACATTGTAAGTTGAATTGTTTAGAAAAAGATTCGGTTGAGATGTATTATTAAAACAACATTTCTATGTGCCCAAGACAATTACAACTTTAATAATGTTTGTATTTTTATCAACCCATATATTGAATAAAAATTTTCCTAACACATTAAACAATATATTTCATGTTTAATATAGGTTTCCATATTCCCTGACATAGAAAACCAACATTTCTATGTGTAGATGGTAATTATTACTTTAATAATGTTTGTATTTTTAATAAACCCATGTAAAACTATTTATTTTTACTTTAACAATTTATTTAAATAAAGCTTTTAAATAGTTATTATTCAAAGTGATATGTAATTTATAATAGTAGTAACTTAGAGTGAGATGTGATAGTCTCTCTACAAACTTTACTTTTAAAAAGACAATCGGAAACATTACAATTAGAGATGTATTAGCAATATCATCTAAAAATTATAGAAACTTGTAAAATATTTCAATTATTAAGATTTTGCTTTTGTTATATAGATAATTTTTAAATAGTTCAATTATTAAGATTTTGCTTTTATTATATAGACAATTTTTAACATCTTAGTGTGCATTGTGTATTTAGAAATTGAATATTTGTACATTTATAATTTTAAGACATTGACTAATATAAACTTTAAATGAAGAAAAAAAAAAAGAATGTGATGTTTATGAGAAATTTTTGTATGCGTATATATATCCTTACATTATTTTCATTGGGGAACATTTGTGGATATTTGTCCAACTCGGAATCTATCGTTGCACGCGCCTTTTTCGATACTAGGAGCTAGGATTTGCAAATGGGATGTTTCTTGTTATGCTCTCCTAGCACATCCTAATTTGGATGTCATCTGTGTTCTCAAAAAGGTTTTTAAAGCAACGTAACGAGGGACATCTCGATGTATGTATAACATATGCATCTTCCGACAATGCAATTTTTCTATAAGAAATGTCAAATATAAATATTTTATATTTCTATAGCAAAACCGTGAAATCATATTTTGTGTATGCTTGGAAAAATGTTTTAATATAAATTCTAGAACTATGGTTCCATCATAATGTTTTTCATTTTTGTGAGTGGATGACATGTTATTTTATTGACATTTGTATGTTGTGTTTTTTCAAGCAATGATTAACGTGGATATGTGCATTTGAACATTTCTTTACAAGGTGGTGTGTGTTTATTTCATTGAAGGACATGGATATAGTTGATTTTTGAATACGCAATTGAGAATTATTTGTTTTATATTTTTGTCTTTGATATTGTGTTATTTATGAGAGGAACATTGTTGAATTGTCACAACTTGCCTGTATAATAACGATTTATACAATGACGTCGATGAAGAATTGTTGAGTTAATAGAGAATTGAGGTATTTGTAAATGTGATAGTTTGTGTCGCTTTAGTTCATATCATATTTTGAGTGTCCTTCATAATTTTTAGATTCTCTTTACTATATGATTATTTCCTATTACATGCACATGGAGTTTTAAATAATATAAATAATTAGGTGATTTTTGAAAATACTTTAAAGGCATGGCTCCACCAAGATTAAATTTTGAAAATGAAGAGGAAAGAAAAGAATATCAAAGAGAATATCAAAGACAATATCGCAGAAGAAGACAACAAGAAATGACAGATGATGCTTGAAACGAGAGGAACAAAGGAAAGCGTCGAAATGATAATGATAGAAGAGCATTTGCGAGAATGAGAGGGTTGAATTGACAAATGAAGAAATAGATGTTGAAAGACGAAAACATGCAAATAACATGATGACAATTCATGCACAATCATCTCAAGATGACTCACATGTATCAAGAATAAGGATACAAGGACATATATATTCATAGATCGGTTTCTGAGGAAGAAAGACGAGAAATGTGAGGATTTACTTGCATTATTTATATAAAGATTTTATAAATTGCATAGTGTTTTGAGTATGTTGGTGAAAAAACTATTATAAATCAAACAAAAGGTCATAGATATGGAAATGAAAATGCTTTTTCTAATCTCCTATTCTCTTAAATTCATATCATTCTTTGATATTTAATTGTTACAACTTGGATAATATTGATTGATTTTATTACATGTACGTGGATTTTTAGTGGATAATATATGATTGATTTAATTACAACGTGGATTTTTAGTTATATAAATAATTACAAAATTTGAAAATATTTTATAGGTGTGGCTCGACCATGATTAAATTTTGAAAATGAAGATGAAAGAAGAGCATATCGAAGAGAATATCAAAGACAATATCATAGAAGGAGACAACAAGAAATGACAGATGCACAATGAGAGGAACAAAGGAAACTTGAAATGATAATGATAGACAAAGGTTTGCAGAACGGAGGGCTGAATTAACAAATGAAGAATTGGATGCAGAAAGATGACAACATGCAAATAACATGACAATAATTTGTGAACGATCATCTCAAGATGACTCACATGTATCAAGAGCAAGGTTACAAAATAGACATTCAGGTCAGTTGCAAGAGGAGGAAAGACTACATAAACAAGAACTTCACCGTGAAGCATCTCAGAGGAATTATCGTAGAATGGATGGTAATGTTGAAGTTAATTTAGGAAGAAAATTCAACATCGATGGATTGCGTGCTCGAAACACCAGAAAACTTGGCCCAAGATATAATGAATGTAGATGTTGCAAATAATTTAGAGAATGATAGTGTGCAACAGGAGATGACATTACAACCAATACGAACAACGAGAAGAGAAGAAGAAGAATGCAAAATAATAATTTATAAGAGGAGTCAACAATCAAACCTAGAAGAAGAAGAAGAATGCAAGACTCACATATTATGAGAGAGAACACATGATATATGATCCCAATGGAATGCTTGGGAGAGATTTCAATACGGTCCAAATGATTTTTCGACACGGTCTTGATAACCTTTCTTCGTCGGTCATGTGTTATATTTGTCAGGAATGTTACATTGGAATAAAAGTTTCTCGAACACCTGAAGGACTGTGTGTACTAGATGTCGACAAGAGAAAGGTCATCATCGATTTTGGCATCAAACAATATGGATCCTAGGCCACAACCGCCAGAACTTGCAAACTTAACTCAAATTGAGGAAATGTTAATAGCCGTGTCAACCCAATCCTACAGGTGACACATGCAACAGAGGTCAATATAAATATAAAGGTCACACGATAAGTTTTCCTCAAGAAGTAAAAGAAATCGCTAATCTTTTGCCCCATAGATTGAAAGATTTTCCGATGATTATTGTTCGGAGGAGAGATCAACGTGGAACAAATTATGACTTTATAGTCAATAGAGAGTGAGTTTATAATGCATTGAAATATAAAATAGAACATGATAAGTTCTATTCAGATGTCCAAATCGATGAAAATGCTCTGAATGAACTTCCACCTCATTCTGCTGAGAATGTGTTTGAGCAAGCTGAACTCAGTTCATATGGAGTTTGATTCGACACAAATGAAATTGTGTTTGTAGGTCCGACCGTGGAGATAGATGAAGGAAATATAATTAGTCATACAACATCGATGGCATCTAAACCACCTAATGCACCAAGGGAGATGGAATTAATCCATGCGTGGGTGAATAACCCTCATGCGGACCCTGGAGCACTCATTGATTGGCTAGGGATAGGAGCATCTCCTATCAATGAGTATGTGATAGTAGGACTACTTGATATGGCATTCCCTACTCTCTTTCTGATGGAAAATGTGATTGGCTAGAACCGCGATTAAGATGAGTACGTCTCCATGAATTTGTAAAGCATTTATTGTGATATAGGGATCACCGATTTGGCCGACATCCTCGGTTTAGGTATTACATGATGAACATGATCATGAGACATCGTGCACAAAATTCATCTGCAGTTTTTGTGAAGAAAAACCTCCAAGATATGCCAATCACCATCAACAAGTTACGTGAGCATATGAAGAATGTTCCCCATTCCAATCTGGCTGATCATTTGATGCGGTTTGGAACATTGTTGAGGGGTACAAGGTCTTACTGGGCAAAATGTCATGGTGAATTGGCTGACATGTTGCATCAAATAGGATCACCTACTATTTTTTTTTCACATTGAGTGCAAGCTGATATGTATTGGCCTGATCTACATGCATTAATGCTTGGAACACCACCGATAATCCACGAGAAGCACAAAATTGGTGAAGGAAAAATATCATCGAATATCCACATATAGTGGCACATTATATGCACCTGCGACATACACTTTTCGAAAGGAGGTATTACAAAAAGGAATGAAAGTTAAAGATTATTGGTCTAGATATGAATGGCAGCATAGAGGTTCGCCACATGTGCATGGATTCATATGGTTAGAAGGGGCACCGAATATGGACAACCTTGATTGGAATGATGATTTTCAACGTGGAAATGCTGAAAAATACTTCCATTCTATTGTCCATGCATGGAATCCTCGGGATGACCCGCACCAATGAAACATACAGGTAATTTATCGATTCTCATCGAGTCTATGATTTATATAGAATTTTTACGTTCTCAAAATATATTGTGTATTCTTATGTTCTATGTTACAGGTCTACCAAAATTTTATGCAACATCCGTGTCTTCGAAATACAAGACAACTGACACAATTCGATATGGAACGTGACTATGAAGAGATTCTCAATAGTGTAGAATGACATACGATGTGTAGAGAGGGTGCCTGCCTACGTAAGAAAAGGGGAAAAAGTGTTTGTAGGTAAGATGTTCAAAAATTTGAATAATTAAATTGAAATAAAAAACACATACATGGAAGAACTAATAATTGATTATTACATTTTGTAGGTATAATGCACCGTGGCCATTGAATCTCGATGGATCAAAGTTATATCAAGACTCAGAGATGGGAGATAAAAAGTTTGAACCTGTGAGAAATGATGATAGGGTAAATACACATAATCGCTACATATTACAATTGTGGAGAGCAAACGTAGATTGGCAACTGTTCTTTCCAAACATGCCGTAGTCAAGTACATTGCAAAGTATGCAGTGAAAGAAAGAGAAAAGCTCGAAACTTATCATCAAATGTTGATGCGGATGGAAAATATTGAAAACCCGGATGAAATGGAAGTGACACATATAGGAGACTTCTAACCGAAACAATTGTTGAAAGAGACATTGGTGCACAAGAAACATGTCACATGTTGTTAGAGCTCCCTTTGGTAGAGAGAAGTAGAGTATTTGTCAATTTGAATGTTGCACGTGAGGTGTTAAAAAAGTAACAACACCTGATGAAGATGACCATGAGGAACATGTAAAAAGTTTCATTGATGGGTACAAGAATAGGCCTTTTTCCATGGAAAGTGTGTCTCTTATTGATGCCGCTAGATCTTGGACATATAATCCAAGGAGAAAATGGGATAACAAGTGGGAGGTCAGGAGTTTTGTAGCTATTGTGAGAGTGTTCCCGAGGTTTTCCTCTGTCCCTTCATGGGAATCTCATAAATGGGTTGATTTTTGTTGGTCAGATTTGTTGCTTTACAAGCCGTTTGAGATATAGAGAGAGATATCGGACATGATTCTGATTCAATAAGTTTAAACTGGGATTCGTTTCCATTATAATCCATGGCATGTCGAAAGGAGGACTGCAGTAGAAGACATTGAAAATAATAGTAATTCTGAAGATGAAATTAATCCACATGTTCAATAGAATACAATAGAACATGAATGGGAAATCATGTGTAGGCTTCATCATGGTCAAATTTTGCAAGCGACGGAAATAGATATGTTGGGAAGGAGAGATATTGATAGACAAGCACCATGGAATGATGAATATCGAGGTGAAGAATACACAAGCAAAGCGATAAAATTCATAAGCAACATGAAAGATAATGGGTTGGTTATAGATGATGAATTAGCCCGAATTTCAATTGCGACACCTTGGGTGCTAAAAAAAAACAAGCACTTGATATAATAATGACACATTATAATCAACATCGAAATAACATTCCATTGCTCATGATAGTTCAAGGAACAGTGGGAACAGGAAATCGTATTTGATTGGTGCGATTCATCAGGCACTTTTTGATGCATCATTCCTGAACGTTCTCCTCTTCTATTGCTTGCACCAACAGGAGTTGCAACTTTTAATATTGGTGCCTCGACCATCCATTCACAACTTGAATCCCTATTATAGATTTTGTAGAATTGGAGGGATCGAGACTTGCAACATTCCAACAAGAGATTTGCCACATAAAATATGTATTGATTGATGAAATGAGCTTCATCGGACAAAGTTTGCTAGAAAACGTGGACTCCCGACTTCATCAAGCATTCCTGAAAAAAGTAGACATCAGTTTTGGTGGTGTTTCTATGATTTTGGTAGGAGATTTGGGGCAACTTCCTCCTATTACCGATAAACCGCCATATGATAGTAATAGACGTGCAAAGCTGTTATGGGAAGCATTGGAACAGTTGTTACATTGGATAAGGTATTTAGGCAAGGAGGAGAAGATGAAGACCAAAAGCATTTTCGAGAACTTCTGGCCAATCTCAGAGATGCGAATCGACACTGGATGATTGGATGTTGTTAATGAGTAGAACAAGTTCTGCATTAGACAAAGATAAAAATGAAGAATTCTATAATAATATTCACCTAATGGTGACAAAGATTAACGTGAATAACCACAACAAAAAAAATTGCATTCATTGAAAAACACATGTCGCACGTAGCATTGCAACTAGAACAAGTACCACCAACACACTGGCAGGAGGTCTGAATGATGAACTTGATTTAGAATTATTAATTTCTAATGATGCAAGGGTTATGCTAACATCCAATCTTTGGATAGAAGCAGGTCTTGTAAATGGAGCTCTGGGATATATTGAAACATAGTATATGCACACAGTGCTTGGTCCACCGAACCCACCAACATATGTAATGGTTGAATTTGATAGTTACTTCGGAATACCATTTGAAGATAGAACTCCGCATACCATCCCAATTACACCAATACAAAGGGACGCACACACCAATTACCCTTACGGTTGGCATGGGCATTGACAATACATAAATCGCAAGGTTTGACTCTTTCCAAGGCTACAATTGATATTGAAGAAAGAGAAACAATGGGGTTAACATTTGTGGCTATCTCTCGAGTGAAGTCGTTGCAGAGTCTAAGAATATCTCCGCCATTTTCATATGAGCGCTATGCAAATATGAAGAATGGAAAACTACTTTTGAAATGGAAGGTGAGGAAAAAAAGACTTATGTCCTTGGAATATAAATAATGTACCCTATGTAACACACATTTCATTATATGAATTTTCATTACATGTGATGTACATTACACATTTCAATTTGTATGAAAAAGGATTGTATTTTTTTAACTTGATAATACGGTTACTAATAAAATCCATAAGAACTTCGTGCATTATAGACCTTGATTTTTTTTGCTCATACTCATTCTCCAAAGTCAAATATGTGTTAAGTTATATAGTAATATAATTACATAAGAAAATTACATATAAGTGACTATGTTTTGATAATAAATAATTATAATATTAAATTATAAATTTTATTTTATTCATACACGAACTAAATTCCCCCTTATTTTTCATACTTTATTTTTGGTATTGTTTTATGTATAATGCAACTCTAGCATACCTATATTTAGTTATGTATTACTAGCATACCTATATTTTATAAATATATGTAATATATGCCGAGAGGTATATATTACATATATTTATATATTATATAAATATATAGGTGCCTCGTGAACTTCACCTCTCGGCATATTTTATATACATGTTTTGGAAACATAAACCAAAACACATGTGTATGTAAATATGTAAATTTAATTTCTTTTATTGAGAGGTGAAGTTCACGAGGCACCTATATATTTATATAATATATAAATATATGTAATATATATTATGATGAAATGACAACCATATCAAGGACGATGAAGATCATTATGACAAGGATGAGGTGAAAATGACAATGACCGGGGTTAAGATGGGGTAAGGATGACATTTATGATGTCTATTACTATTACTATTACTATTACTATTACTATTACTATTAATATTATAATAATAATAATAATAATATAGTGTTAATAATAAGAGTTTTTATTTTTATAAATCATAATAATATCAATTTTAGTAGTAAGATTAATATTGATGATGATAATGATGATGGTGATGACAACGACAATGATGGCAGTGGTAGTGATAGTGGTGATAATAATGATGAGGATGATGATGATGACAATGATTATATCGATCGTAAAAAATGATGACAATGACTATGATAACGATGAAAACAAAAACAACACCAAAGATGATGACGATGAGGACAATGATGATGGTGGAAATGATAGTGGTGATAATAATGATGGGGATGATGATGATGACAACGAATATGACAATGGTGATGAAAATGATTATGATCATGATTATCATCTTCACATTCATGCTCAAGATCAAGATCATGATTATTATTGTGACCCTCATTATCATCGTCGATATAATCATTGTTAGATCAAGATCATGATTATCATCTTCACATTCATGCTCATTTTCATTTACCATCATCATCGTTATTGGCACCATCATTATCATGCATATTTATGGTTTAAGGTTTACATATTGGGGAAATAGTTGTCATCTTTTTCATTTTCATCATTATCATACCATGATCTTGATTATCACAATCATGGTCATTGTCATTTTTCATTATTATTATTGTGACCCTCATTATCATCGTCGATATAATCATTGTTAGATCAAGATCATGATTATCATCTTCACATTCATGCTCATTTTCTTTTTCCATCATCATTGTTATTGGCACCATCATTATCGTGCATATTTAGGGTTTAAGGTTTACATATTGGGGAAATAGTTATCTTTTTCATTTTCATCATTATCATACCATGATCTTGATTATCACGATCATGGTCATTGTCATTTTTCATTATTATTATTGTGATCCTCATTATCATACATGTTTAGGTATTCATTTCCCCATCATCATGGACATCATCATGATTATCATTGTTAGATCATGATCATGATTTTCATCTTCACATTCATGGTCATTTTCATCTTCCATCATCGTCATTATCATCACCATTGTTATAATGCATATTTAGGATTTAAGGTTTACAAATTGTGACATAGTTGTCATCTTTTTCATCATCATAGCGATTATTTTCATAGTTGTCATCATTATCCTCATCATCATTATCACCGCCATTAATACCACCACCATCAACATCTTTGCCATCATCATCGTCGTGAATATTTTTTTAATTATTATGTGCATATTGATATTATGTTAATTTGTAAATACACTAAATATTACAATCATCTATCGTGATCATGAGGTAAATAAGTTAGGTATTGTTTTATGAATAATGCAACTCCCACGGTTGCTACTAGCATACCTATATTTATATAAATATATGTAATATATGCCGAGAGGTATATATTACATATATTTATATATTATATAAATATATAGGTGCCTCGTGAACTTCACCTCTCGGCATATTTTACATACCATGTTTTGGTTTATGTTTCTATGTGTATGTAAAATATATATGAGAGGTGAAGTTCACAAGGCACCTATATATTTATATAATATATAAATATATGTAATATATACCTCTTGCATATATTATACATATATTTATATAAATATAGGTATGCTAGTAGCAACCGCGGGAGTTGCATTATTCATAAAACAATACCTAACTTATTTACCTCATGATCATGATAGATGATTGTAATATTTAGTGTATTTACAAATTAACATAATATCAATATGCACATAATAATTAAAAAAATATTCACGACGATGATGATGGCAAAGATGTTGATGGTGGTGGTATTAATGGTGGTGATAATGATGATGAGGATAATGATGACAACTATGAAAATGATAGCGGTGATGATGAAAAAGATGACAACTATGTCACAATTTGTAAACCTTAAATCCTAAATATGCATTATAACAATGGTGATGATAATGATGATGATGGAAGATGAAAATGACCATGAATGTGAAGATGAAATCATGATCATGATCTAACAATGATAATCATGACAATTCCATGATGATGGGAAATGAATACCTAAACATGTATGATAATGAGGATCACAATAATAATAATGAAAATGACAATGACCATGATCGTGATAATCAAGATCATGATATGAGAATGATCAAAATGAAAAAGATGACAACTATTTCCCCAATATGTAAACCTTAAACCATAAATATGCATGATAATGATGGTGCCAATAACGATGATGATGGAAAATGAAAATGAGCATGAATGTGAATATGATAATCATGATCTTGATCTAACAATGATTATATCGATGATGATAATCATGATAATATCATGGTCAATATCATCTTAATCACCATCATTGTCACCAACGTCATTGTCTTCGATGTTGTCATTTTCATCATATCATCACAATTTTATTAACAATATTATTAATATCATCATCTTAATTGTTGTCATCATCACAATCATCATCATCTTTGGTGTTGTCTTTTTCATCATCATCATAATCATTGTCTTTATCATTGTTTTCAATGTCATCATCGTTGTCTTTTTCATCATCAAGATCATCCCTAATCACCGTCATTAACACAATCATCATCATCATTGTTGTGATTGTAACAATCATCGATCTTTAGTGTTATTTTTGTTTTCATTGACATTATCATCATTTTCTTGATTGATACAATCATTTTCATCTTTTTAGTTGTCATCATCCTCATCATTTTTATCACCACTATCGCTACCCCCACCATCAATGTCATTATTGTAATCGTACTTGGTGTTGTCTTTTTCATCATCATAATAATTATCGTCGTCATTTTCATGATTGATATAATCATTATCACTATCATTATCATCTTCGTTTTCCTCATTATCATCCTCATCATTATTATTTCCACTATCATTGCCACCACCATCATTGTGATATCATCATTCATTGTCATCATCATCATAATCATTATTATTATTAATACAACATTATTGGATGACAACTATTCCACAATATGTAAACCTATAACCCTTAATATGCATGATAATGATGGTGCCAATAACGATGATGATGGTAGATGAAAATGAGCATGAATGTGAAGATGATAATCATGATCTTGATCTAACGATGATTATATCGACAATTATAATCATGACGATAATATCATGGTCTTGATATCATCTTAATCGCCATCATTGTCACCAATGTCATTGTCTTCGGTGTTGTCATTTTCATCATAATCATAATCATTGTCATTATTTTCATCATCATCATCACAATTTTATTAACAATATTATTAATATCATCATCTTAAATGTTGTCATCATCACAATCATCATCATCTTTGGTGTTGTCTTTGTCATCATCATCATAATCATTATCTTTATCATTGTTTTCAATGTCATCATCGTTGTCTTTTTCATCATCAAGATCATCCCTAATCACTGTCATTAAAACAATCATCATCATCGTTGTTGTGATTTTCATAATCATCATTTTCTTCAGTGTTATTTTTGTTTTCATCGACATCATCATCATTTTCATCTTAGTTGTCATCGTCATCATCCTCATCATTATTATCACCACTATCGCTACTACCACCATCAATGTCGTCATCGTAATTGTACTTGATGTTGTCTTTTTCATCATCATAATAATCATTGCCATCATTTTCACGATCGATATAATCATTGTCACTATCATTATCATCTTCGTTTTCCTCATTATCATCCTCATCATTATTATTTCCACTATCACTACCACCACCATCATTATCGTCATCATTTCATCATCATCATCATTATTATCATTATTAATACAACATTATTGTTATAATTTTATTAATATTATTAGTAATATCGTCGTTATCGTCATCTTAATCGTCATCATTGTCACAATCGTCATTGTCTTTAATGTTTTTGTTTCATTGTCATCATTTTCATGATCGATATAATCATTTTCATCACCATTGTCATATTCGTTGTCATCATCATCATCCCCATCATTATTATCACCACTATCATTTCCACCATCATCATTGTCCTCATCGTCATCGTCTTTGGTGTTGTTTTTGTTTTCATCGTTATCATAGTCATTGTCATCATTTTTTACGATCGATATAATCATTGTCATCATCATCATCCTCGTCATTATTATCACCACTATCACTACCACTGCCATCATTGTCGTTGTCATCACCGTCATCATTGTCATCATCAATATTAATCTTACTACTAAAATTGATATTATTATGATTTATAAAAATAAAAAACTCTTATTATTAACACTATATTATTATTATTATTATTAATAGTAATAGTAATAGTAATAGTAATAGACATCATAAATGTCATCCTTATCATCGTGGTTATCCCCATCTTAACCATGGTCATTGTCATTTTTCACCTCATCCTTGTCATAATGATCTTCATCGTCCTCGATATGGTTGTCATTTCATCATAATCTTAGTATTTTTTGACATTTTCATGATCATCCTTGTCATAATGATCATCACCAGCTATATTCTTATATAATTATTTAAAAGGAGGGTCCTTATAAAAATTAAATTACTAAAGTGTTTTTTACCTTTAAAATATTTAACCTTATAAATAAAATACAATTGAATTTACTGTGTAATACCCTTTACTTTGAAATCCCATTTCACTACTTTATTAATTAATAAAATACCATACCCTTTACTAACCAAAGATATCAATTAAATTTAGGGAAGCAATCAATAAAAGGATTTTTTTACTACCATGTAATACCCATTTCACCCTATCATTATCAATAAAAGAAATTAAATTTACCCATTTTATTAATTAATAAAATACCATACCCTTTACTAACCAAATAGATCAATTAATAAAAGAAATTAAATTTATGGAAGTAATCAATAAAGGATTTTCAAAAGTTATTAATTTACCCAATATCATTTCAATAAAAGAAATTAAATTACCCATTTACCATGTAATAACCCATTTTAAAAGAAATTAAATTTACCCAATACCCATTTCAAAAAAATAAATTTACCCATTTACCATTAATACCCATTTCAAAAGAAATTAAATTTAAATTTACCATGTATAACCCATTTTAAAGAAATAATTTTTACTTACAATTTATTTTGTAATAAAAGAATTAAATTACCCATTTAGTAAATTACTAAATTAAATTAGAAATTAAATTTAGGGAAAACAACATTTCAAAAGCTAAATTCGAATTTAGTCCATTTACCGAATACTAAGAATATTTACATTTATATTGTGTAAAAAAAAAGAATTAAATTAACTTTCGAAAGTAAAAACTAAAGTTAAATATAAATAATTTACCTAATAATATATTGCATATTTAAACTTACATGTTTATTTAAATATTATAATTTTTAAATTAACACATTTTTTTAAAAAGTTTAATAAAATCCATTACTTGCATTAAACAATTTATTTACTTTAATTTTTAAATATAATTCATTCTCCAAATTCGATAATTTAAGTTATATTAATTTACTAATTTTTACATAAAAAATTATTTAAGTGAAATGTATTGATAATTAATTATACCCTCTTAAATTTAATTTATGTAATTTTAAAATTAAATTAAATTAGTAAATTACTAAATTTTAAAAACTTTAATTCCTAAAGTGTTTAAAAAATTATTTATTTAAACATTATAGTAAATTTAAATTAATACATTAAATTACTAACCCGGTAAAGGTAAATTAATTATTTAATATTTAAAATATTTAGTGCCTGGTGAAACACCTCTTCATATTTTAATACCATGTTTTGGTTTAAGAATTAAATTATTGTGTAAATTACTAAAGTGTTTAAAAATTCAATTCCTAAAGTGTTTAAATAATTATTTATTTAAATTATAGTTTTTAAATTAACACATTAAATTACTAACCCGATAATTTAAAAATTAATTTCTAAAGTATTTTAATTAAGGTAATTAGGTATTACATGGTAATAGTGTTTAAAATCCTTTTATTGATTACTTCCCTAAATATAATTTCTTTTATTAATTGATCTATTTGGTTAGTAAAGGGTATGGTATTTTATTAATTAATAAAATGGGTAAATTTAATTTCTTTTATTGATTTATGACAAAGGGTGAAATGGCTATTACATCCCCAAAAAAATCCTTTTATTGATTGCTTCCTAAATTTAATTGATATCTTTGTAACTAGTAAAGGGTATGGTATTTTATTAATTAATAAAGTAGTGAAATGGGATTTCAAAGTAAAGGGTATTACACAGAAATTCAATTGTATTTTATTTATAAGGTTAAATATTTTAAAGGTAAAAAACACTTTAGTAATTTAATTTTTATAATGACCCTCCTTTTAAATAATTATATAAGAATATATTGGTGATGATCATTATGACAAGGATGATCATGAAAATAAAAAATACTAAGATTATGATGAAATGACAACCATATCGAGGACATGAAGATCATTATGACAAGGATGAGGTGAAAATGACAATGACCATGGTTAAGATGGGGTAAGGATGACATTTATGATGATCTATTATATCTCACATTACTATTACATTACCATATAATATTATAATAATAATAATAATAATATAGTGTTAATAATAAGAGTTTTTATTTTTATAAATCATAATAATATCAATTTTAGTAGTAAGATTAATATGATGATGATAATGATGATGATGATGACAACGACAATGATGGTGGTGGTATGATAGTGGTGATAATAATGATGAGGATGATGATGATGACGAAGATGATTATATCGATCGTAAAAATCAATGATGACAATGACTATGATAACGATGAAAAAAAAACAACACCAAAGACGATGGCGATGACAGGACAATGATGATGGTGGAAATGATAGTGGTGATAATAATGATGGGGATGATGATGATGACAACGAATATGACAATGGTGATGAAAATGATTATATCGATCATGAAAATGATGACAATGAAACAAAAAAACATTAAAGATGATGACGATTGTCACAATGACAACGATGATGATGATGATGATAATGACGATATTACTAATAATATTAATAAAATTATAACAATAATGTTGTATTAATAATGAAGACAATGATTATGATGATGATGAAAATGATGACGACAATGATGGTGGTGGTAGTGATGGTGGAAATAATAATGATGAGGATGATAATGAGGAAAGCGAAGATGATAATGATAGTGACAATGATTATATCGATCGTGAAAATGATGGCAATGATTATTATGATGATGAAAAAGACAACATCAATGGTGATTAAGATGATATTGACGACATTGATGGTGGTAGTCAGCGATAGTGGTGATAATAATGATGAGGATGATGACGATGACAACTATGATGAAAATGATGATGATGTCGATGAAAACAAAAATAACATCTTTGAAGAAAATGATGATTATGAAAATCACAACAACGATGATGATGATTGTTTTAATATTGGGGAAATGATTAGGGATGATCTTGATGATGAAAAAGACAATGATGATGACATGAAAACAATGATAAAGACATGATTATGATGATGATGACAAAGACAACACCGATAAATGATGATGATTGATGATGATGACAACATTTAAGATGATGATATTAATAATATTGTTAATAAAATTGTGATGATGATGATGATGAAAATAATGACAATGATTATGATTATGGGAAAATGACAACTTTTTCATTTTCATCAGAAGACAATGACATTGGTGACAATGATGGCGATTAAGATGATATCAAGACCATGATATTATCGTCATGATTATAATTTCGATATAATCATCGTTAGATCAAGATCATGATTATCATCTTCACATTCATGCTCATTTTCATCTATCATCATCATCGTTATTGGCACCATTATCATGCATATTAAGGGTTATAGGTTTACATATTGTGGAATAGTTGTCATCCAATAATTTTGTATTAATAATAATAATGATTATGATGATGATGAAAATGATGATAATAATGATGTGATCCTCATTACAATGATGGTGGTGGCATGATAGTGGAAATAATAATGATGAGGATGATAATGAGGAAATCATGAAGATGATAATGATAGTGATAATGATTATATCAATCGTCCAAAATAGCACGATAATTATTATGATGATAAAAAGACAATTTAGGATTTACGATTACAATAATGACATTGATGGTGGGGGTCATCAGCGATAGTGGTGATAAAAATGATGAGGATGATCATCATTATCAACTAAGATGAAAATGATTGTATCAATCAAGAAAATGAATGATGATGTCAATGAAAACAAAAATAACACTAAAGATCACTGATGATTGTGACAATCACAACAATGATGATGATGATTGTGTTAATGACGGTGATTAGGGATGATCTTGATGATGAAAAAGACAACGATGATGACATTGAAAACAATGATAAAGACAATGATTATGATAATGATGAAAAAGACAACACAAAGATGATGATGATTGTGATGATGATTAACAATTAAGATGATGATATTAATAATATCGTTAATAAAATTGTGATGATGATGATGAAAATGACAACATCGAATGACATGTAAAATATGCCGATGGTGATTAAGATGATATTGACCATGATATTATCGTCATGATTATCATCATCGATATAATCATTGTTAGATCAAGATCATGATTATCATATTCACATTCATGCTCATTTTCATTTTGCCATCATCATCGTTATTGGCACCATCATTATCATGCATATTTATGGTTTAAGGTTTACATATTGGGGAAATAGTTGTCATCTTTTTCATTTTGATCATTCTCATATCATGATCTTGATTATCACGATCATGGTCATTGTCATTTTCATTATTATTATTGTGACCCTCATTATCATAAATCGATATAATCATTGTTAGATCAAGATCATGATTATCATCTTCACATTCATGCTCATTTTCATTTGCCATCATCATCGTTATTGGCACCATCATTATCATGCATATTTATGGTTTAAGGTTTACATATTGGGAAATAGTTGTCATCTTTTTCATTTTCATCATTATCATACCATGATCTTGATTATCACAATCATGGTCATTGTCATATTTTTCATTATTATTATTGTGGCCCTCATTATCATCGTCGATATAATCATTGTTAGATCAAGATCATTACTAAAATTATCATCTTCACATTCATGCTCATTTTCTTTTGCCATCATCATAAATTTCTATGGCTTGTAAAATATTATTAATATTTGGGTTTAAGGTTTACATATTGAAATAGTTATTTTTCATTTTCATCATTATCATACCATGATCTTGATTATTTAGAAAAAGATCATGGTCATTGTCATTTTTCATTATTATTATTATGATCCTCATTATCATAAATGTACAACTTTAATATTCATTGGTTTTCCCCATCATATATTGACATCATCAAAAATTATCTAATTGTTAATCATGATCATGATTTTCATATTCACATTAATGGTCATTTTCATATTCCATCATTCATTATCATCACCATTGTTATAATGGTAATATTACTTTATTAAGGTAAATTTTTATAAAATGTGTAAAAATATTTGTTTTTTTTCATCAATTATTTAATATCATTTTTAAATAGTTTTCATTCATTAGTGATCATCATAATTTATCACCACCATTAATACCACCAGATGATAAATCTTTAAACAATAAAAATACATTTTAAAAAGACAATCGGAATATTTTTAAATTATATGTAAATATGATATTATGTTAATTTGTAAAACTTAGTAAAAATATTTCAATCATCTATCGTGATGATGAGGTAAATTTAGGTATTGTTTTATGAATAATTTTTAAAGTAACTAAATAGTAAAAAATTATTAAGTGTTTTTAAAAACTATATTTTATATAAATAAATAGTTTACAACTTTAATAATGTATTTTTATCAACCCATGGGGAAAACATAAATTGAGTAATAAAATACTTTAGTAAATTAATTTTCCTAACACATTAAGTGAAATATATTTATACGTATAAATAATGTAAACAAGTAAAAATATTTTATATTCCCGACATAGAAAACCAACATTTCTATGTGTAGATTAAATATGAAATACTTTATTAATGTTTGTATTTTTAATAAACCCATGTAAAAATATTTATTTTTATTTTAACAATTTATTTAAATAAAACTTTTAAATAGTTATTATTCAAAGTGATATGTAATTTATAATAGTAGTAACTTAGAGTGAGATGTGATAGTCTCTCTACAAACTTTACTTTTAAAAAGACAATCGGAAACATTACAATTAGAGATGTATTAGCAATATCATCTAAAAATTATAGAAACTTGTAAAATATTTCAATTATTAAGATTTTGCTTTTGTTATATAGATAATTTTTAAATAGTTCAATTATTAAGATTTTGCTTTTATTATATAGACAATTTTTAACATCTTAGTGTGCATTGTGTATTTAGAAATTGAATATTTGTACATTTATAATTTTAAGACATTGACTAATATAAAATTTCTAAAAAAAAAGAATGTGATGTTTATGAGAAATTTTTGTATGCGTATATATATCCTTACATTATTTTCATTGGGCAACATTTGTGGATATTTGTCCAACTCGGAATCTATCGTTGCATGTGCCTTTTTCGATACCGGGAGCTAGGATTTGCAAATGGGATGTTTCCTGTTATGCTCTCCTAGCACGTCCTAATTTGGATGTCATCCTGTGTTCTCAAAAAGGTTTTTAAAGCAACGTAACGAGGGAAATCCCGATGTATGTATAACATATGCATCTTCTAACAATGCAATTTTTCTATAAGAAATGTCAAATATAAATATTTTATATTTCTATAGCAAAACCGTGAAATCATATTTTGTGTATGCTTGGAAAAATGTTTTAATATAAATTCTCAGGAACTATGGTTCCATCATAATGTTTTTCATTTTTATGAGTGGATGACATATTATTTTTTGTATGTTGTGTTTTTTCAAGCAATGATTAACGTGGATATGTGCATTTGAACATTTCTTTACAATGTGGTGTGTGTTTATTTCATTGAAGGACATGGATATAGTTGATTTTTGAATACGCAATTGAGAATTATTTGTTTTATATTTTTGTCTTTGATATTGTGTTATTTATGAGAGGAACATTGTTGAATTGTCACAACTTGCCTGTATAATAACGATTTATACAATGACGTTGATGAAGAATTGTTGAGTTAATAGAGAATTGAGGTATTAGTAAATGTGATAGTTTGTGTCGCTTTAGTTCATATCATATTTTGAGCGTCCTTCATAATTTTTACATTCTCTTTACTATATGATTATTTCCTATTACATGCACATGGAGTTTTAAATAATATAAATAATTAGGTGATTTTCTGAAAATACTTTAAAGGCATGGCTCCACCAAGATTAAATTTTGAAAATGAAGAGGAAAGAAAAGAATATCAAAGAGAATATCAAAGACAATATCGCAGAAGAAGACAACAAGAAATGACAGATGCGCAACGAGAGGAACAAAGGAAACGTCGAAATGATAATGATAGAAGAGCATTTGCAGAACGGAGGGTTGAATTGACAAATGAAGAAATAGATGCAGAGAGACGACAACATGCAAATAACATGATGACAATTCATGCACAATCGTCTCAAGATGACTCACATGTATCACGAATAAGGATACAAGGACAGATTCGTACAGATCGGTTTGCTGAGGAAGAAAGACGAGAATGTGAGGATTTACTTGCATTATTTATATAAAAGATTTTATAAATTGCATAGTGTTTTGAGTGTGTTGGTGAAAAAAATGTTAAATCAAACAAAAGGTCATAGATATGGAAATGAAAATGCTTTTTCTAATCTCCTATTCTCTTAAATTCATATCATTCTTTGACTAGCCTTGCTAATTGTTACAACGTGGATAATATATGATTGATTTCTATTACATGTACGTGGATTTTTTAGTTATATAAATAATTACAAAATTTGTTGAAAATAATTTATAGGTGGGGCTCGACCACGATTAAATTTTGAAAATGAAGATGAAAGAAGAGCATATCGAAGAGAATATCAAAGACAATATCGCAGAAGGAGACAACAAGAAATGATAGATGCACAACGAGAGGAACAAAGGAAACTTCGAAATGATAACGATAGACAAAGGTTCGCAGAACGGAGGGCTGAATTAACAAATGAAGAATTGGATGCAGAAAGATGACAACATGCAAATAACATGACAATAATTTGTGAACGATCGTCTCAAGATGACTCACATGTATCAAGAGCAAGGTTACAAAGACAGATTCGTTCAGGTCAGTTGCAAGAGGAGGAAAGACTACATAGACAAGAACTTCACCGCGAAGCATCTCAGAGGAATTATCGTAGAATGGCTGGTAATGTTGAAGCTAATTCTGGGGAAGAAAATTCAACATCGATGGATTGCGTGCTCGAAACACCAGAAAACTTGGCCCAAGATATAATGAATATAGATGTTGTAAATAATTTAGAGAATGATAGTGTGCAACAGGAGACGACATTACAACCAATACGAACAACGAGAAGAAGAAGAATGCAAAATAATGATTTACAAGAGGAGTTAACGAGAAGAAGAAGAATGCAAAATAATGATTTACAAGAGGAGTTAACAATCGAACCTAGAAGAAGAAGAAGAATGCAAGACTCGCATATTGCGAGAGAACACATGATAGATGATCCCAATGGAATGCTTGGGAGAGATTTCAATACGGTCCAAATGATTTTTCGACACGGTCTTGATAACCTTTCTTCGCCGGTCATGTGTTATATTTGTCAAGAATGTTACATTGGAATAAAAGTTTCTCGAACACCTGAAGGACCTGTGTGTACTAGATGTCGACAAGAGAAAGGTCATCATCGATTTTCAGCATCAAACAATATGGATCCTAGGCCACAACCGCCAGAACTTGCAAACTTAACTCAAATTGAGGAAATGTTAATAGCCCGTGTCAACCCAATCCTACAGGTGACACATGCAACAGGAGGTCAATATAAATATAAAGGTCACACGATAAGTTTTCCTCAAGAAGTAAAAGAAATCGCTAATCTTTTACCCCATAGATTGAAAGATTTGCCGATGATTATTGTTCGGAGGAGAGATCAACGTGGAACAAATTATGACTTTACAGTCAATAGAGAGCGAGTTTATAATGCATTGAAATATAAAATAGAACATGATAAGTTCTACTCAGATGTCCAAATCGATGAAAATGCTCTGAATGAACTTCCACCTCATTCTGTTGAGAATGTGTTCGAGCAGCTGAACTCAGTTCATATGGAGTTTGATTCCGACGTAAATGAAATTGTGTTTGTAGGTCCGACCGTGGAGACAGATGAAGGAAATATAATTAGTCATACAACATCGATGGCATCTAAACTTCCTAATGCACCAAGGGAGATGGAATTAATCCATGCGTGGGTGAATAACCCTCATGCGGACCCTGGAGCACTCATTGATTGGCCAGGGATAGGAGCATCTCCTATCAATGAGTATGTGACAGTAGGACTACTTGATATGGCATTCCCTACTCTCTTTCCTGATGGGAAATGTGATTGGATAGAACCGCGATTAAGACGAGTACGTCTCCATGAATTTGTAAAGCATTTATTGCGATATAGGGATCACCGATTTGGCCGACATCCTCGGTTTAGGTATTACATGATGAACATGATCATGAGACATCGTGCACAAAATTCATCTGCAGTTTTTGTGAAGAAAAACCTCCAAGATATGCCAATCACCATCAACGAATTACGTGAGCATATGAAGAATGTTCCCCATTCCAATCTGGCTGATCGTTTGATGCGGTTTGGAACATCATTGAGGGGTACAAGGTCTTACTGGGCAAAATGTCGTGGTGAATTGGCTGACATGTTGCATCAAATAGGATCACCTACTATTTTTTTCACATTGAGCGCGGCTGATATGTATTGGCCTGATCTACATGCATTAATGCCTGGAACACCGCCGGATAATCCACGAGAAGCGCAAAATTGGCGAAGGAAAAATATCATCGATTTTCCACATATAGTGGCACATTATATGCACCTGCGACATACACTTTTCCGAAAGGAGGTATTACAAAAAGGAATGAAAGTTAAAGATTATTGGTCTAGATATGAATGGCAGCATAGAGGTTCGCCACATGTGCATGGATTCATATGGTTAGAAGGGGCACCGAATATGGACAACCTTGATTGGAATGATGATTTTCAACGTGGAAATGCTGAAAAATACTTCCATTCTATTGTCCATGCATGGAATCCTCGGGATGACCCGCACCAACGAAACATACAGGTAATTTATCGATTCTCATCGAGTCTATGATTTATATAGAATTTTTGCGTTCTCAAAATATATTGTGTATTCTTATGTTCTATGTACACAGTCTACCAAAATTTTTATGCAACATCCGTGTCTTCGAAATACAAGACAACTGACACAATTCGATATGGAACGTGACTATGAAGAGATTCTCAATAGTGTAGAATGACATACGATGTGTAGAGAGGGTGCCTGCCTACGTAAGAAAAGGGGAAAAAGTGTCTGTAGGTAAGGTGTTCAAAAATTTGAATAATTAAATTGAACTAAAAAACACATACATGGAAGAACTAATAATTGATTATTACATTTTGTAGGTATAATGCACCGTGGCCATTGAATCTCGATGGATCAAAGTTATATCAAGACTCAGAGATGGGAGATAAAAAGTTTGAACCTGCGAGAAATGATGATAGGGTAAATACACATAATCGCTACATATTACAATTGTGGAGAGCAAACGTAGATTGGCAACCTGTTCTTTCCAAACATGCCGTAGTCAAGTACATTGCAAAGTATGCAGCGAAAGCGGAGAAAAGCTCTGAAACTTATCATCAAATGTTGATGCGGATGGAAAATATTGAAAACCCGGATGAAATGGCAGTGACAACATATAGGAGACTTCTAACCGAAACAATTGTTGAAAGAGACATTGGTGCACAAGAAACATGTCACATGTTGTTAGAGCTCCCTTTAGTAGAGAGCAGTAGAGTATTTGTCAATTTGAATGTTGCACGTGAGGTGTTCAAAAAAGTAACAACACCTGATGCAGATGACCATGAGGAACATGCAAAAAGTTTCATTGATGGGTACAAGAATAGGCCTTTTTCCATGGAAAGTGTGTCTCTTATTGATGCCGCTAGATCTTGGACATATAATCCAAGGAGAAAACGGGATAACAAGTGGGAGGTCAGGAGTTTTGGAGCTATTGTGAGAGTTTTCCCGAGGTTTTCCTCTGTCCCTTCGCGGGAATCTCATAAATGGGTTGATTTTTGTTGGTCAGATTTGTTGCTTTACAAGCCGTTTCGAGATATAGACAGAGATATCGGACATGATTCTGATTCAATAAGTTTAAACTGGGATTCGTTCCATTATAATCCATGGCATGTCAAAAGGAGGATTGCAGTAGAAGACATTGAAAATAACAGTAATTCTGAAGATGAAATTAATCCACATGTTCAACAGAATACAATAGAACATGAATGGGAAATCATGTGTAGGCTTCATCATGGTCAATTTTTGCAAGCGACGGAAATAGATATGTTGGGAAGGAGAGATATTGACAGACAAGCACCATGGAATGATGAATATCGAGGTGAAGAATACACAAGCAAAGCGATAAAATTCATAAGCAGCATGAAAGATAATGGGTTGGTTATAGATGATGAATTAGCCCCGAATTTCAATTGCGACACCTTGGGTGCTAAACAAAAACAAGCACTTGATATAATAATGACACATTATAATCAACATCGAAATAACATTCCATTGCTCATGATAGTTCAAGGAACAGTGGGAACAGGAAATCATATTTGATTGGTGCGATTCGTCAGGCACTTTTTGATGCATCATTCCCTGAACGTTCTCCTCTTCTATTGCTTGCACCAACAGGAGTTGCAGCTTTTAATATTGGCGCCTCGACCATCCATTCACAACTTCGAATACCTATTACAGATTTTGCAGAATTGGAGGGATCGAGACTTGCAACATTCCAACAAGAGATTTGCCACATAAAATATGTATTGATTGATGAAATGAGCTTCGTCGGACAAAGTTTGCTAGAAAACGTGGACTCGACTTCGTCAAGCATTCCCTGAAAAGAGCAGACATGAGTTTTGGTGGTGTTTCTATGATTTTGGTAGGAGATTTGGGGCAACTTCCTCCTATTACCGATAAACCGCCATATGATAGTAATAGACGTGCAAAGCTGTTATGGGAAGCATTTGGAACAGTTGTTACATTGGATAAGGTATTTAGGAAAGTAGGAGAGGATGAAGACCAAAAGCGTTTTCGAGAACTTCTGGCCAATCTCAGAGATGCGAATCCAACACTGGATGATTGGATGTTGTTAATGAGTAGAACAAGTTCTGCATTAGACAAAGATAAAAATGAAGAATTCTATAATAATATTCACCTAATGGCGACAAAGATTAACGTGAATAACCACAACAAAAAAAAATTGCATTCATTGAAAAGACCTGTCGCACGTAGCATTGCAACTAGAACAAGTACCGCCAACACACTGGCAGGAGGTCTGAATGATGAACTTGATTTAGAATTATTAATTTCTAATGATGCAAGGGTTATGCTAACATCCAATCTTTGGATAGAAGCAGGTCTTGTAAATGGAGCTCTGGGATATATTCGAAACATAGTATATGCACCTGGTACTGGTCCACCGAACCCGCCAACATATGTAATGGTTGAATTTGATAGTTACTTCGGAATACCATTTGAAGATAGAACTCCGCATACCATCCCAATTACACCAATACAAAGGGGACGCACACACCAATTACCCTTACGGTTGGCATGGGCATTGACGATACATAAATCGCAAGGTTTGACTCTTTCCAAGGCTACAGTTGATATTGAAGAAAGAGAGACAATGGGGTTAACATTTGTGGCTATCTCTCGAGTGAAGTCGTTGCAGAGTCTAAGAATATCTCCACCATTTTCATATGAGCGCTATGCAAAAATGAAGAACGGAAAACTACTTTCGAAATGAAAGGCTGAGGAAAAAAGACTTATGTCCTTGGAATATAAATAATGTACCATATGTAGCACACATTGCATTATATGAATTTGTCATTACATGTGATGTACATTACACATTTCAATTCGTATGAAAAAGGATTGTATTTTTTTAACTTGATAATACGGTTACTAATAAAATCCATAAGAACTTCGTGCATTATAGACCTTGATTTTTTTTGCTCATACTCATTCTCCAAAGTCAAATATGTGTTAAGTTATATAGTAATATAATTACATAAGAAAATTACATATAAGTGACTATGTTTTGATAATAAGTAATTATAATATTAAATTATAAATTTTATTTTATTCATACACGAACTAAATTCCCCCTTATTTTTCATACTTTATTTTTGGTATTGTTTTATGTATAATGCAACCCTGCGGTTGCTA
Organism: Taxus wallichiana var. yunnanensis; assembly: GCA_018340775.1. NCBI lineage: Eukaryota > Viridiplantae > Streptophyta > Pinopsida > Cupressales > Taxaceae > Taxus > Taxus wallichiana. The sequence goes on along the minus strand of CM031234.1, from coordinate 721,723,881 downwards.
CTAGCATACCTATATTCTCTAAATATATGTAATATATGCCGAGAGGTATATATTACATATATTTATATATTATATAAATATATAGGTGCCTCGTGAACTTCACCTCTCGGCATATTTTACATACACATAGAAACATAAACCAAAACATGGTATGTAAAATATGCCGAGAGGTGAAGTTCACGAGGCACCTATATATTTATATAATATATAAATATATGTAATATATACCATACGGAGTTTGATTTAGATACGAATGAATTTGTATTATTGGGTCCAAAAATTGAGATAGATGAAGGAAATGTAATTAATCACATAACATCAATGCCATCAAATATTTTCAATCCCTAAGGGCTATGAAATTAATCCATTTATGGGTAAATAATAATGATGTTGATACTAGAGAACTCGTTGATTGGATAGGGATTGCAACATCCATATCAATGAGCATGCAACATTAGGATTGCTTTATATGGTATTTTTCATATATTTATCCCAAGATAAGGAGTAGTAAGTATGGACAAACTTTATTACAAAAATTATTTTGAACGGAAGTGTGATGAAATATATTTCGATTTTATTTTGCATACATGAAATCCTTGAGAATACCCACACCAATGAAATATATAATTATGTTATCAATTTTACGCTATATATATATTATGTATAATATGTATAATGAATTATAGGCATACCACAATGTTAGATAACATCCATGTCTTAAAAATATAAGAGAATTTGTAGAAAAAAAAGATATGTAACATGGCCATGAAGAGATTCCGAATTTCATAAAATGACATACAATGTGTAGAGAGGGTACATGAATATGTAATAAAAAAGGAATAAATGATTGTAGGTAAGATGTTGAAACATTGAAATAAATAAAATATGTGTGAAAAGAAAAAAACTTTGTTATTGTTGTTTACATGTAGAATGCACTATCGAATTGACTATGGAGATATTGAGCTTATATTAAGACTTGGAGAAAGGAGATAACAATTTTGATCCTGCAATAAATGATGATGGAGTAAATAAAAATAATCATTTCATATTATAGTTGTGGATAAAAATGTACATTGGAAAATATTTTTTCCTAACATGTTGTAATCATTCACATTGCACAAAATCCGGTGAAAGTAGAGAATATTTCGAAACAAATCACCAAATTTAGATGAAACTTGAAAAAATAAAAACTTGACAAAATAGTAGTGGTAGCATATACGATACTTTGACATAAACAATTTTTAAAGAAACAAGCAGTGGCACAATGAACGTGTCATATATTGTTAGATATTCCATTAGTATAGAGTGGTAGACTATTTATCAATTTTAATATTTCATGTGAGGTGTTTAAACTAATAACTAAAATTGATGAAGATTACCATGAAGAACATGAAAAATCATTTGTTTATTAGTATAAGAAATAGACATTTTCCATGGAAAGTGTTTCACATATTCGACGCAACTAGATCATGGGCATATAATCAAAGGATAAAAAGAGATTAAAAATGGGAGGCAAAAAGTATGACATCTATTATAAGAGTATTCCTAAGGATTTCTTCCATCTTAGCACATGATTCATATAAATGGGTTTATTTTTTTGTCCATAGTTATTGTTTTACCCACCATTTGATGATATTAAAAGAGATATTGGGCTTGATTATGATCTAATAATATAAAATTGAGAGCCATTCAATTATAATAATTGGTATGTATAGTGAAGGACTATTCTAGAAGATGATGATGAGCATAGTGATTCTAAGGATGAGGGCGATCAATCAACTCGATTAAATATAATTTAACTTGAGTAAGAAATCATATCCAAGCTTCATTATGGAGAAATGGTGCAAGCAACTAAAATATATATGTTGAGAAGAAAATATCTTGATAGACAAACACTATGTAATAATGAATGTCAAGGTGAAAAATATAAAAATAAAGTGATGAAATTCATTATCATAGTGAGAGATAATGCGTTGGTGATAGAAAGTGAAGTAACCCAAAAAATCAATCACAAAAAATTTAGCAATAAAAAGAAGTGGGAACTTAAAATTATATAAAACCATTTTCATCAATGCTAAAATGCCTTTCCATTATGCATTAAATTTCAAGGAACAACATCAACATGAAAATCATGTATAATTTGCATTATTCAAAAATAAATTATACATCTATCATTCCTATAACATTCTCGGGACTATTACTTGCACCAAATCGAGTTACAACATTCAATAATTTAGTGCGTTGACAACCCATTCACAACTTCAAACTCCTATCATGTATTTTGCATAATTAGATGCAAAAACACTTAGAACTTTCAAGAAGAGGTACATGACATAAATTATTTATTGATTCATGTTATGAGATTTATTGGATAAATTTCTTAGAAAGCATAGATTCTTGAATCCATTTGGAATTTCTTTAAACACAAGACATGAGTTTTGTAGGTTTTTATATGATTTTTAGTGCTCAAATTTCATGAAAATTTCTCTTATGAGTGATATATCACCATATGATAATAATATACATGCATAGATATTGTGTGAATTATTTAAAATAGCAATAATATAATTACAAATGAATAAGAAAGTGATGACCGAATAAGGATTCGAAAACATCTCACAAATTTAACATATACGACTATGAAAAAGGATTTAATTAGAACTTATTGATAACAAAACCCTGTTTTGGATTAAACACATATTCCATTGAATAATTTAACAATAGTATACATCTCTTCACCACAAATATTAATGTGCATAACCACCACAAAATAAATTTTCCTTCTTCAAAAAAATGTATTGTAGCAAAGGCAACCAAAGTTAGAAGTTATACTAAGAAACCATCAGGTGATTCAAATGATGAAATTAATGTTGAATTGTTAATTGATAATAGGGAAAGGGTCATATTAACCTCTAATAATTGGATAGAAGAAGGTCTTGTAAATGGAATTTTGGTGTCTATTTGAAGTATAATTTACAAACTAGGAGTGCTCCACTAGAACCGTTGACATATGTCATGGTTAATGTAAATAGTTACTTAAAAATACATTTGAAAATCAATCTCTACATAAAATTCTCATTACACCGATATACCCTTATGATTACCTTGGGCATTGAACATTCACAAATCAAAAGGTTTGACTATTTCAAAAGCTACAATTCATGTAGAACAAAATGGAAGAATAAGGGTAAAAATTTTGGATACCTCTCACTTAAGCTTATTAGAAGAAGCGCAAATATTACCACTATGTACATTTGATTACTATGAAAATATGAATAAAGGAAAATTACTTTCAAAATAGAAGGATGAAGAAGACATATTAATGTCTTTAGAAGCTTAATAATGTCATCTAATTATTACAAATTTCATTCTATTAATTTGTCATAGAATGTGATGTACATGGAACATTTTCATTAATGTTGAATAATTCTTTAATTTTCATATTACACACTTTATTTTTATTAAAAGTGTTCCTATTATATGTTCAAGGAGAATGTAGTACAAATGAGCGCTTCTAACATTCCTATATTAGATAAATATATGTAAGAGATGTTGAAAGGTATTATTAAAGCTCTTATGTTGTATTTGTTATATAAGTGCAATGTGAGACTTTAGGATGATACTTATTTACATCTCTTACAAAAGTTTATCTAGGATAGGTATACTAATATGATACATTAGAAGTAGTAGATAAGTTGTCTAATTATTTATTTTATTGAATGTAATTGTTTAGATATATATAAAATAAAGCAAATTTATACATAAGAACAGTTACATTAAAATCAAAATTGGGAAAATCTAACAAACTTTTAGTGTCGAAGCATTTCATCAAAATTTTATAGTCACATTCTCCATGTACGATTTGATTCTAGTGTCATGCTTTTGAAAATGATCATTAATGCATACACTAATTTAATTATGTGTGTCAAGTATAGTACTTTTATAAAACCCTTTGATTTATTTTACATCTTATATATAGTAATTTGGGAAGTTCTTCTTCTTCATATCCCTTATAAGACCAATATACGACGAAGTGGAAAAATGTTAACTAATTTAAATTTTTGGAAATATTTGGTATATCATTTAAAATTATAACTTCATAATGGCCATTGGTCTATTGGTGTGATTTAAGGATTTCAATGATTCCATCTCATATCAAGTCTTGTTGAGTATACGGCCTAGAGACACCCAATATGGAGGAGTCAAATGCTTGAGGCTAGGTTCATGCCCTATGATATTTTGACAAAGATGTTGCCCCGTACTTGTAGCTGCTTCGCTAAAGGTGATCATGGTTTAATTTCTTTGCTTACTTTGCATTGTTGAATCTGTATGTTCCTCAAGAACTTAGATAGATATGTCATTAAACTATGTAATCCAATACCCAATTGTAACACGCTTAGATTATTAAATAAAGAAATGACATTTAACCCAAAAAAAAGAAAAAAAAAAGAAAAAGTAATGTTTAAAACCTCTAAACGTCATAAATATTTGGTTTGACGGGTGGGGCCAATGGTCAAATTTCATCCCTAGATCTGACAATCACCATATGTACGGGATGGCATCGCGTCAAGTACACTGAAGCCGTGAAAATGTTTGTTCGCCTTCAGCTACATCGTTTATGTCTTGGTTGTTACTTATCTGCATCTAGTTTTCATTCACGTGTCTTATTCAATAGGTATAATGGAAAGAAAACTAGTGGTCAGGCATGGAAATTCAGGGCGGCTGGAATTTCAGATAGTCTTATTCATTACGTATAATGGAAAGAAAAACCAGTTGACCGGACTGCCTGTGGTAATGTATTTTTATGCCTTGACCATAATATTTTCATTGTGCGCACGCTTATATTAACCGAGAATTGTCTGCCACCAACACCGTGCAATCATCATCTTTACTTTTGAGTGCAAAATCTGTACCAACTTGATCTATGGTATTAATCAGAACGTTTATATATATGAATTTGTCTCCGATGGTTTTCATTGTTTTTCGGTGATAAAATAGGTTGCCCCGATCTTCGATATGATGGTACCTTCAGCGAGCTTATCAATTCTGAATTTCAAACGGTAAAATTACAAAATCCAGATGATCTCTACGTCTTTTATCTCTTTCAAGCACTCTTTACAGAACATAATACTGACAGCTGCTTAAATTTTATGTTTATAATCGAAAGGTTACTGTGTTACAAGTTATCTTATCGAGCGAACATTTAATTCTTCAAGAAGCTGTTTTCGTGGCATTATGTTTTTGTTGTTTTTGTACTGTTTTGAATAACCGCTTTGTGTTTGTGGCCTCTTATGCCTTCCATTTTTTCCCGAAGGTTATAATTCGATGTAAAGTGTTACAATTAAGTTTCCATCACTTTCCACAAAAAGTTACGGATGGTGGGATAGTTACTTTTTTGTTTCTGTACTATAAATTTGGCAAAATTCAATGTCTGTAAAATATATAATTTGATTTAAAGAAAAATAGAAAGAAATAAAAACTTATTACTTCATATTATTTATAGAAATATTTATTTTAATTTATAACATTGTTGTTTTTCACATTATTATGAAACATCTTCTGTATAGATAGATACATAGATACATAGATAGATAGATGGTATGTGAAGTGTTTGAGAAAATATTCTCACCGAGTTTATAGTGTCAAATTTCATGAATAAATGATATTCAAATGTTTCAATCAATAATTTATAGATTATAAGTTTAATTTTGCCTTATAAGCTTCTAATTACTTTATAGGTATTTTGCCATATTTATTACACTTTTAAATGAATCATATAATTTTCCATATTTTAAATGTATATTATAAAACACTTGGTAGGAATGTTGCTACCTTGAATGATAGATATGATTGCCTATGTAAAAGAAACTCTTTTGACATACATTCAATTTTTTTTTAGATTAGGTAAATATATTTGGTTTCGAGGAACCAAAAAAACCCACCAATACATAAGGACAAAAGATAAAATAGTGAGGGAAAGAACAACAAGGCCTCTACCAAGTAGCAAAGAAATGCGAGACGCAATAACAACCGCCAAATACAAGAAACTACACCAATGGTCAAACAAAGATAACCTGTGGCAAAGGACTTGACCCAGATACTTTACAAACCAATGTCAAAAGCCCCCTAAAACAACTTTGCATAACCCAAGAAGATCTCACTAACTTTTTGGATGGACAGAGTCCACCCATCCCCATCTCATGAAACATCCTCCAACCCCTTTACTATCCCTCCATCTATCTAGAGAATAATTGTGATGCCCACTAAAAACAACCCACTTGAGACCCAAGAACAACCGAGGATTAGTCGGGAAAATTATGGAATAATTTTTTTTGTTTAAAAGAGTTTACAACCAAGTTACAAGAAAATAGTTGTCACAAGCAAGTTTCAAATCCAAATACTATTAATAGCTTATACTTTTATTAATACGACAATTATGAAAGATCACAAGGTTCGACTTAGGGTTAGATTAATCAATTAGGTTAAGAGGGTAATTTGTCACTATACCAATCTCTAACAGATTAAAAAATTCAACTTGATTTTCCTTAAAATTTACACACTCAAAACTTTCCAAAAAAATTACTATTAGATAGGAAATTTCCTCACCTTTCTGGTGATATAAAGAAGTCCTTGTAACTCCTCATATTTCTCAAGTTATAGGCCGGTGGACCTTGGGAGGAAAATTTTACCAAGAGCGGGTCCGCAAGCCCGGGAAGAAAATTTTTCGATGCGTGGTCTAGCAAAGCGGGGAGAGTTTTAGCACATTTTCCCTTTTTTGAAAAAAGTGTGATCGACTCCACCCGCCCACAAGCCAAAGAGGACATGTGTCGGCATTTTAAAACTTCAAATGAGAAAATCGGGTCGTCGAAAGATTTGGAAAATGATCCTTTTTGGCTGAAAAGCACTATTTAAACAAACAATTTGTGCCCCGCCGATGCCCAAAGTGCCACGTGTCAAGCATTGATTGGTCGCGAGAGAAACGGACTTGCGAGAGAAACTTAAATATTTTAGACTTTAGGGTTAAAAGCGTAAAGGATTAAAATAGCCCACGCCTCCGACTTCCCTAAATAATGCCACATGTCAATCAATGATTGGTTGCGGCCTGTCCCCGTTGAGTAATTTAGCAAAATTTGACTTTTGTGAGAAAAAGGTTTAAAGACTTAAAAAGCTTTGTGCCTCCACGGACGCGTCATGAAGACATGTGTTAGACATCCATTAGATTTGTATCGGTGGACTAGCGAAGAATTGAGGAAATTTTTCCCAAATTTTTTCCAAAAGTGCTAACCTAAAAATGGGATTCGCTCCTCTGCCGATGCCTTGTGATGCCACGTGGCAACACATGATTGGGTGGGCCGACGGTGTGGCAAGAGGAAACTTTGAAAAATTTCCCAATTATTTTAAAAGTTAAGTTATCTTTTGTGAGCTGCGTGCTGCCACGAAAAAAACAACCAAAAAGGAAAAAGCAATGTAGTGGGTTCGTGGGGTAAATTTTTCCAAAATTTCTTTTTTTTTTGAATTTAGGCGATTTTAAAAAGAAAGGCTTATGGGTCAGCGGAGCTAAGTAGGGCAATTTGTGCATTTTTGTTTGACCAAAAAGTGCTAAAGGAAAATTTAGGCCTGTGGGTCTAGCAAAGAAATTTTTCCCAATTTTTTTTTATAGTTAGAATTATTTTTGATGCCAAATGAAGAAAAACTTCAGAAGGCCATAAATTTTGATTGGGAGATCGTTTTGGGTAAATGAATAATTTTTGGAAAGGCTGTTGACATCCTCTTTACACAGGAATCATTTATTTTTCATTTTTTAAATTTTTGAGTGTACAATTTCATGAAAATGATTTACAGGGCTTTTAAAAGGTGAGTGTTAAATTTTAACTTATGAAATTTTAATCAATTGATCTTCTTCCTCTCTCAACATGTCAATTAGACATGGATAATTATTCTTAGATGGATTTAGGATGGATTTGGAAGGTAAGTTTGTTTGATTGACTCCCAATTAAAAAAATACAACTTTGACAAAGAAACGACAACAAAACAGTTAAGTGTTTTTGTCAATTGAATTATTTTAGGGCACACTACTTCAATTTAATCATTTAATTTGTTATTTCATTGTTGCAGGTTTGGCTTGTGCATTTTTGGATAAATTATTTGCCATTTTGAAAATACAAAACAAAGATCAAATTTTAAAGGATCTATTTGCCATTTTCATCTTCCAAGTATTAGAATTCATTCCAAATCTAATATAATATATTTATTTGATTCAAATAAAACTATTCCAAAACCAAAATGCAATTTTGATTTCCAATTTTACACATTTTAAAAGACAGAGTTCTGTATTTTCCTCACACGCATTTATTCCTTTCAACCAAAAATTTCAAATACATTTCAAACTTAGATTTTAAAAAGTAGTAGTTGCAATTATGGAAAATAATGCAACTTTTATTAAAAAGAAAAGATTTCCTTCTTTACAACTTCTCTTTCTCGTTGATTTTCACAATACAATATACAAAATACATTTCTTTCTTTCAATACTGTAAAACCGAGTATATCTCTCCATTACATTTCAAAATTACAACTTTCATATTCAATAAAACATATTTCTATGTAAAAACATATACAATTTCATCCACTTCAAGTGGGAAAGGTTATAATAATATTTCATTTCAACAAGGGACTATCAATATATTTTTTTCTCCTTTGCTCCGAACAACAACATGTAGATTTATCATTCTTCCAATTATGATCACAACAAGAGCAAAGTGGAAAGGCAACGCTCTCCACCCAATTAAGACATCCAATGAAAAAGATAAGCAATCGTTCTTCATTGGCCCTCGAGCCCCAAACCACAATGCAATAAAAGATGTGTTTCAACTCATGGCAAGAACAAGCTAACACAACCACACATGCAAATTTCACATTTAAAACATAGTCAAAAGAGAATGTAGTTTACAACCACATTAAAACATAAAGCAAACAAAACTTAGGCTTCATCATGCAAGCCAAATGAGTAAGAAACTATGGGGATGTTGTCTATGCCTCCCAAGGGAAATTGGTATCTCAACCTAAAAATTTCTGCCAATATATATATATATATATATATATATATATATAATTTAAAATCCCGACATGCCTTTATGCCTCCCCCAAGTACCCCTTATTCCTCACATTTTCCTTATGCCTCCCTAACCTCTTATGGCACCCCATAATGAGCAAAGAAATGCAAGCTATTTCTTTGTAATGTGGAACCCAAATTTGAACTCCTCCACACTTATACCTCCCCAAAACACTTATGCCTCCCACAGAAATACCCCATAGTCTTCTCCTACACCATCCCTAGGCCATCTACCCAAACAACCCACACACAAGCCAAAAAATTCACAACAATAACATTTACACAATAAAAGAAGAGCATTTCAAGAGCCAAGCTCTTACCTCTCCATAATGGAGTTTGTTTCAAGTTCCCAACCACAAGCTTTCCAATGCAAAATAGCCCAAGATCAATGAAACATAGGTCTATAAAAAGTCTACAACTTTCTCCAAAAGCAAGAGCTCCAAATAGCAAAATAATTTCTCCCCAAAAGAAGTATGCAAAAGTAAAGCAACCAAAAGAGTGTAACCCCAAAACAATAAAATGAATTTGAATATATAAAAGGGGAAGAGAGGAGGATGAGGTGGATCTTTGTAGGATGCCACATCACACATCCTCAACTCCAACTCACAAGTCAACTTCAATCTCCAAGACACAATAAATAAGTAGGTGAATAATATGACAGGTTTTACTTAAACACTCAAATCGAGTCCATATCCCAAAGAACTGAAATTAATTTCAAGCCCATACCCCAATGACCGAAATTAATTTCAAGAAGAGCAATTAAAACATTCAAATGGACTTACAAAATTACATAATGAAGACTAGATTTAAACTCTCCAACCATAGGTAAGGTTGGTATGAAAATTTAAGAGGTGTGAGATGAGTTTAACTTGTCCCAAATATTTTAATATATATTTACATTATGTAAACTATTAATAATTTAGTTTCAAAACTTTAATTTTTTTAATATAAAGAAAAAATGTTATTTTTGCACATTCAACATTCAACATTTAAGAATGTGAATATTGTATAAATTTGAATATGAAATAATAAAATTGTGAATTAGCTACATTATATATTTTATAGAAACTATATGTATAAATATTAAAGATACTATTTGTATATGTAGATAAGTCAATTTTTTCGGTTTCCCAAAATATTTATTTTAGTTTACTTTAATAGAGTATTAGTAAATAGTATTATGATGATATTGATTTTTTGTAGGTAAATTGACTATCCACTATTATTACTTGTGCTTAAATGTAAATTATTCATTAATAATTTATGGTTAATTATATAATTAACTATAACACAATTTTAAAAGTAATGGTGATATATATTATTCATGTTTCTAACAAGTTTTATAACCTCTCTCTTTTTATCTATTTAAATATTAGAAGTGTAGATTATTCACATATATCACATTTAATATTTTATTGTTTATATTATTAAAAAGTGGACTTAATTGGTGCATGAAACTATCTACAATGCACACATACATACTGAGATATATACTTTAGTGGATAACATACATTTAGAGAAGAAATTTTATAATTTTTATTTGAATATTAAAAATATGGTCAAAATTTGAAATTATGATGCGTTAAAAGCACATTACAAGAATTAGAGTTAAATGGTGTATTATACATATCCCAAATATAAATCCTCCCGATAAAATTTTTTCACATGATTTTAAACGTTTAAAAAATATTATATATATAATTTGGGATGTGTAGATTGTCCATAATCCTATTTTTAAAAAAATATGACAAAAAAGAGAATATTCCATGATGAAATCACAAAAATGTGGATATTTTACAATTTTATATTTCATTTTTATGAAATAGTGGGAAAAATTTTCAAAACACTATAAGATGTGATTCCTCCACACTAAAATTTCATTGAGGTGGATGCTTAAAAAATTTAACTTACAATTTTATGAATTTGTGAAAGATTTACATTATATTTTATAGAAGCTATCCATTTAATGTTGATAATTCACAATTTTTCTACAAAATGATTTAATTGTGGATAACAATGTAGATAAATGAGCCTAGTTCTAGTAGTGTAACTTTTCACACCATTTTTACAATTCAAATAATTTTAACAAAAAGTTTAGACCACTAGATTATGTGTATTATCTCCAAAATTTTACAATGTAATTATTGTGGACAAATAAGTTCATCACATAACTTATAATTGGTTAAGAATTTAAATTATATAGCTGATCATGTTTTCAATTAATTTTTCATATCATTTCTAAGGTTCAAATAACATTTTTAAAAACATAGACCACTAAAATATCAACTATGTATTATCTACAAAATGTAAAATATATACACAAACTATATAACTCTACTTGATAATATAAACTACTAACAAATATGAATCACGGATAATTTAGATTCTATATTTATATTTAAGGGTAACATAATTCTCCTCATCATGTATTTTTCTATCCTCTACTATCTTTCATTCTAAAGAGACCCATTGATTACTTTTAACATGTGGCCATGTGCATACATTGATAGGAATGCAAATTATTTATATAGATCAAGAGGAACATACTTAAAAAGAAAATTAGAGACCCTCGCACAACACCCATTTCTAACTTCAAGAGAAATTCTTTCATTTATCAAACATCTAAAATACAAGCCAAATATAATTAATGAGATTCCCAAACTTTAATATAAAAACTATATATTAGTAACTTTAAATTTTCTATGATTAATTTACTAAGAAATATAGAACCTTTAAATAAAAAATATATAAATAAAATAAAATAAGATCCTATAAATAGATATTTTCTTGTATACTTAAGAATATCTTAAAGACTCTATATTTCTTTACATATTATTTTTTGTTTCTTTAATATTTTCTAAAACAAATATGTGTGACAATTTGAATTAGGAATAGTAGTTATAAGAATAATGTTTTTCACTATTTTTTTTAATATATTAGAGAAAGTGTTCTCTTGAAACCCGTCCCCTCCAAATTTTGTAAATATAAATCAATATAGGTTATCATATATGGCTCGTCTCTAACGAGACCACTATCCATGGAAAATAATCATTTGTTTAGTTTTGGAATGTTATTTTGGGCGTTAAATTTGAAGGAACAAACACATGCACGGCCCCAACACATTCTAAGTGGAATATTCTTCAAAATCTGATTCTTTGCATGACGACCGGTGATCCATCTGGATTAAATCCCATGATTTGCATGGATCTGATTCGGTGCATGGAAAACCGGGATTTACGTGAATTAAATACGGCAATCCGTGTGAATTAAGCTGTGATCTGTGTGAATTAGATTGCGATCCATCTTAATAGCATCCACTTTGGGAACACTAGTTAAAGAGATTCATAAACGCATATGCTCGTGAATCATAATATGTGGGAAGAAGATTGCATATGCGTCTATTAATAAACATCCGTGTGAAGGATATTACCATCCCGGAGAATACAAACTTTGATATTTTTCATGAAGAGTATATTTATTAAAATATTAAGACTGATTATTTTTATTTTTATTTTCGGTTTTGAGCTTCATTTAAAGGGTTACGTGTTGCAGTTGGAGACTCTTCCCAAAAAGGAGCTTTGAAGAGAGGTTGGGAGTGTCATCATCTTTTATAGTCGGAAGTGAATGGGAAGTAAAGAGTTTCGGGGTTAACGGTAGGGTTGTTGGTCCTAGTTGTGTATGAATTATTATATGGTACCTATTTTATGATGGAAGATATACTTTGAGAGGGTATGTTTGTTGGATCAAACAACTTACAGAGTTATATATAACAAGGTAGTATTGTGATAGCAGAAGAACAATATCTCAGATAATTAATGGGTGTTTGGCCAAAATAAAAAATAAAAAATTAAAGAATTGTAAAAGGGAAAGATTGAAATACCTGATGAATTAATAGACATTGAAGGAGAACAAGAATCCCCAAAAGCATTCATTCCAACTAAAAATTCAGCTACCAAAATACAAAAAAGTACACTCAAAGAACTTGTATTACCCAACCTCAATTTTAACTTAAAATAGTTGTTTATAAATTATGTTAAATAGAAAAATCTTATTGACACTTATGAAATCATCTAGTTTGTCAAACATGCATGTATGATTAATTTTATATTTAACTTCCTAAAATCCAATTTTAGTAAATAAAATAGTTTTATTATTGCTCACATGTATTTATAAAGATGATTAAAAATAGATATAGATATATAATATAAACATTCTAAACAATTTTAATTTTTAAAAGTTATATATATATATATATATATATATATATATATATATATATATATATATATATAGAGAGAGAGAGAGAGAGAGGAAAATTATAACTTTGTGTAAATATTCACAATTTAAAAATGTGAATCTAGTTACAAAATGGTTCTTGTAGCACATGTCACAATCTTAAAATTGTGGATCCACCACATTTTTAAAATTGTGAAAATAGTCACAATAATTTTAATGTGAAAACTACCACAATTATTAAAGTGTGGAATTCTCACAATTATTTCTTTTGTAGAATTTTTACAATTTTTTTTCACAATTGATGTTTCCACAAAATAATTGTGGGTGGAGTCCACAAAATTGGATTCACAATTCTAGATAAGATATCCACAACAAATTTGTGAAAAAATTGTGGATATAGGACCCATTTTCTTGTAGTGGGGGATCACATTTAAACATGACCAAGGATTATGTGTATTTATTTATTTGGTTCCTTTTAGTGATGTTTGTATGTGTTTATTAAGTGATGTGTTTACACCTTTTATTTAAATAAATTTTGGTATATAATGTGAGTAATCATATTGTAAAAATAAATTAATCAAATTGGGTCATAAGAAAGTAATTATTGGAGTGGTTGACTCTTGTGTTAAATGTTGTAAGATATGTGTAAGTGATGTGTAAGAGATATGTAAGTAAAATTTGGAATATGAAACACTTCATCTTCTTTGGAATTCGAAATTGTCCTTGGAGATTGATTTTGGAGGCTTGTGTGACAAGTTAAACTTGTTCCATACCTCTTAAATTTACATACCAACCTTACCTATTATGGAGAGTTTAAATCTACCCTTCATTATGTATTTTTGTAAATCTATTTGAATGTTTTAATTGCATTTCTTACTTGAAATTAATTTCAATCCTTTGGGGCATGGGATTTATTTGAGTGTGTAAGTAAAGTGATCATATTATTCACCTACTTATTTATTGGTCTTGGAGATTGAAGTTGACTTATGAGTTGGATTTGAGGATGTGTGATGTGGCATCCTACAAGATCCACCTCATTGTCATCTCTTCCCCTTCTATATATTTGAATTCATTTTATTGTTTTGGGGTTACACCCTTTTGGTTGCTTCACTTTTGCATACTTCTTTTAGGGTCGAATTCTTTTGCTATTTTGGAGCTCTTGCTTTTGGAGAAAGTTTGCAGACTTTTTACTGGTCTGTTTTTTTGAACTTGTGTTGTTTTGGATTGGAAATATTTCCATTTGGAACTTGGAACAAAATCCATTATGGAGAGGTAAGAGCTTGGCTCTTGAAATGCTCTTCTTTTAATTGTGCAAATGTTATTGTTGTGAATGTTTTGGCATGTGTGTGGGCTATTTGGGTAGATGGCCTAGGGATGGTGTAGGAGAAGACTATGGGGTATTTCTATAGGAGACATAAGTTATTTGGGGAGGTATAAGTGTGGAGGAGTTGGCATTTGGGTTCCACCTTAAAAAGAAATACCTTGCATTTCTTTACTTGTAATGGGGTGCCATAAGAGGTTGGGGAGGCATAAGGGCATGTCAGGGATCTGAAATGATATATATATATATATATATATATATATATATATATATATATATATATATATATATATAGCAATTTGTTCTAAGGTGGTGATACCCATTTCCCCTTTAGGAGGCATAAGCAACATCCCGCATAGTTTCTTGCTCCTTTGGCTTGCATGATGGAGCCTAAGTTTTTGTTGTTATGTTTTAATGTGGTTACAAACTACATTCTATTTTGGTTGTGTTTTAATGTGAAAATTCGCATGTGTGTTTTTGGAAGCTGTTATTTCCATGAGTTTAAAACATATCTTCTCTTGCATTTTGGTTGGGGCTTGGGGGCCAATGAAGAAGAATGTATTCTCCTTGTCATTTAATGTCTTGGTTGGGTGGAGAGCGTTACCTTTCCACATCCTTTTTTTTTTATCAAAATCAAAGAATGATGGATCTACATGATACATATTCCAAGCAAAGGAAAAGACAATTTTGATAGTCCTTGTAGAGATTATTTTTATTGTAAGCCTTTCCTAGTTTGAAGTGGATGAACTTTTGATATATTTTATGATGGAAAAGATTTTTGTATTGGCTATGAAATTCGTAATTTTAAATGTGAAAGAGAAGTACTCCATTCTCAATTTTGAATGAAGGAAAAAGAAAGGGAAAATTTATATCCTGTCTTTGGAAATGAAATCAAAAATAAAGTTAGAAAGATATCACGCCGATTTAGCATAAGTTGTTTACCTTCTTTAATATTTTGGTGTTCTTTGGAAACCTGTGTTTGAAAAATATTTGAAATCTCTATTTGGAAAGTGTAATAAGAATTTTTCAACCCTCTATGTGGAAAATATGTTTTGGAAAGAAATAGAACTTGCATTCTTGTTCTACCTGTTGGTTTAGGGAAATATAACATTATAGTGTGGTTTAGAATGAATTCATGTTTTAAACTTAGTAAATGTAAATGGATCAATTCCAATTTGAAGTGGTAGAGCTCTTAGAAAATTCCTCATGCTAGAAAATATTTTATCAAAATTACAGAGTGACCCTGCAGTATTGAAAATATAAATTGTAATACCAATTGAACTTGTGGGATCAAAATGATCCCAAGCAAACAAAAATACTTAAGGAATTTCCATAGAACCTTTCAATTCGGGCTCAAATAGTTTCATAGTCATCGTTGTCGATTGGAATTTTTTTGTGAAATGAAAATCAACCAAACAACTTACCCTTGAAACTATTCTAATATTTCCCAAGAAAAATCCTCCATACCTGTTGGGCATGTGGGGAAAAATTTAATGGAAAATTTGAACAAAATTTATAAGTTTAAAAGATTAGTTCACTTTTTAAGTGATAGAAAAATGGTTTCTAAAAAATTACCACTCCAAATTCATAACAATTAAAATCATAAGCATATTTTATAAAGAGGACTTGAGAGCTTTCAGAAAGTCCTTGTTTGCTAAAAATGGATCTCCTAGTCAAAAGTTATGCCTTTTTGAAGTTTTTACTTCCTTTGGCTTTAAAAATAATCTAAGTGTCAAATTTAAATGAATAAAATATTCTTGGGCAGATCCGTGGGCAAAAATTTTTGTATTTCACTTTTTGCACAAAAATACAAGGTCATGAAGTTTCCCGCCACTCCACTAACCCGCAAGCCTTCATTTTTCCTAAAAATAATCTAAGTTCAAAAAGGAAAATTTGGAAAATTTTCCCGTGGCCCCACTTCGCCCGCCTTCACTTTTGGAAACATTTCGTAGGTGTGTGCACCCGCAACCCTTAACCTAATCTTTCAAAAATTTGGCAAAAATTTCCTACTTTTCTCCACACCCCAAATCCTCGCCCTTGCCTTGGAAAAGCACTCCCGCGAGCATGCGGGCCCGCCTTCTAAAACTTAACATTTAAAATTTTGGAAAAAATTCTAAAAGTTTCTCCACCGACTCGCCTCCTCACAGCCCAATGATTTTCTCACATTTGGCTTCATGAGATGAAGGTGGAGGAGTGGTTGATTTTTCTACCTTAATGTTTTAAAAATTTTTTGAAAAAAATTTAAAAGTTTCTCCACCGCCATGTCACCCATAGCAAATGAGAGCCTAACATGTGGCATCGATTTGTTGTTGATAGAGGTGTGGGTTAATTTTACCCTTTGCACTTTTTTATCAAAAAGGTATTTGATTCTTAAGATTCCCCACAAGTTCGTTTCTTCCCACGAATCAAGGCTTAACATTTGGCACCTTGGATGACGGTGGAGGCGCAGATCGTTTGATCCTCGACACTTTCGGTAAAAGACCAAAATTCTTTCCTAGTGACCAAAATTTCCACCGAGGATTGGAAATGCTCACACGTGTACCTTAAGGGCTAACGGCATGTGGAAGTGAATTAAACTTTTCTCCCAAGGGCACTAAGGGAAATATTTCTTCCCGAAGTGCTCGCAGCCCGTCCTTGGGAAAAGTTTCATCCCAAGGTCCGTCGGGTCATATCTTGGAAAATATAAGGAGTTAGGAGGACTTCCTTATATTAGTAGAAAGATGAAGAAATTAACTATCTAATGGGAATTTTTTCAAGATTTTTTTGATTATGTTAAATATGATATAAATGAGGATGAATCTCTTGAGTCTATCAAGGGGGTAGGAGAGTGAGAAATTGTCCTCTTAATCTTAATAACTATTCTAACCCTTAGTTTTGACCTTGTAAATTTAATAATTGTTGTAATGGGAAAATCATGAGAAAATATTTTTATTGGCCTCAAAACCTTGCTTGTGGCAACTGTTGTTTGTAACACAGTATGATTACACTTTTAATCAAAAATAAATCATCCAATAAGTATTTTTTTCGACTAATCCTAAGTTGTTCTTGGGTCTCGGTGGGTAGTTTTAGCGGATGTTACACTTTATATTACAAAGTGTGGGCTCAAGATATTGGACCCTTGGGCACACTAGAAAACTTGAGACATGAACTTTAACCTAGCACATTTTTGAATCTAGAAAACAACTTTGTGTGGAAATTACATATTTTAGTAAACATGGAAACTGAATAAAACTTAGAAATATGAACTAACTCTTGCCTTGGGCTATGTAAGAGGTACAAACAGGATGAGGGTCTTTCACATAGACCTAGACTTACCACCACTAGATCATCTTTGTGAAGCAGCTATCCTACCACATTTTATAGACACTACATGATGTTAATGCCGCTCTACATGGAGAGACCATAAGAACACATTCAAAAGACATGATAGGGGAACATCCATTGAGGCTCATACATCTCCTCAACACGGTGAAGAACATAGAGGAGATAACTCCCATGAGGAGATAGTCATAGCAGAGTCACCATAGAGGGATAGGGAGACCAGGTTTCAAGACATAAAGATAGGTCTCAGAGCCCTAGGCTAAGGGATGAGCATGCAGAGAGGCCTAGGGGTGACTGACCACCACCGTAGATCATATTAGGGAGATCCTAAAGCTATATCCATCTCATTAATTTGGTGACATAGGTGGATTTTAGGTAGAGGCCTGGTTGGTGAGCTTGAGCGGGTGCTTCAAGGTCTTCCCTTGATCTAGCAACACGAAAGTTTGTGTTGCGGTCCATCTTCTAAGGGATGGAGAAGGTGTATGGTGGAAGACAAAGGAGAAGAAACTCCGAGGTTGATTCTAAGATAGTTACCCTGGGAGCTCTTTGACGAGTGATTCAAGAGTAGATATTCATCTTAGAGGTTCATACAACGAGAGGATTGATGAGTTTCATGACTTCTAACAAACATCTCTTATAAAGTGGCCGAGTATGAGAGTATAATTTTGGATCTACTCCAATATGTTGACTACATGTAGGATGAGTGGATGTGGATCCACAAGTTCATTCAGGGCCTGAATCTGACATCGGAGGAGTAGTGCTGATCCATTGTCCACATACATTGGTTGAGCCCATTGAGAAGGCCTATATAGAAGAGGAGATTCAGGAAATATCCAACAGATAGAGACCAAGTCTGTATCCACATCCATTAGATGTAGGACAACAGATCGAGGGGATCAGCACCTCCTACTCATTGTGGAAAGGATTCAACAGAGTCATCCTTTAGACCATAGTAGCAACAACAATAGTATTGGTGACCATATAGACCTCCATGGAGATTTGATGCGAGAGAGGGTCGGATTATGGGGCCTCCTCCTAGGGGTGCCATTAGGACACACGGGAGCACCTAGAGATTAGTTAGTAGGAGCTTACTATCAGAGACCTCAAAGCAGTTTCATAACATGGTCATCAAGGTCCACAACACACCCCTCTAGGGCACCGACTAGAGCTGCTACTTAGGGGAGAGGATCAAGTGGTTATTTTGGGTGTGGTGTTTCTTGGACATTTTAGAGAGATCGCCCATAGAACCCTAATAAAAAGGGTAAGACAAAAATATCATAGCCTCATGTTGGTGACATGGGGCACAATCATAGGATGTATATAGTGGTTGAGAACCACCAGGAAGAGCATCAAAGTATAGTTATTGAGACTACAGGTAACATTAGTGGTATTCCTACCTCCATTTTGTTTGATTCTAGTTCTTTGATTATTTTATTACACCATCTTTAGTAGAGTAATGCGGGATGGTGGTAGATAGGAAGATTCATATTTGGGACATTGAGATGGCTTCTAGAGCCAAGATCTTTGTAGAATCCTTATTTAAGGAGTGTGTAGTAGATTTGGGACCTTTCACCACTACCTTGGATCTTCGTATCATTTCGTTGGGATCTTATGGAGTCATCCTGGCCATGGACTAGTTATCCGCACATAGAGCTAGAGTGTATTATTACCACAAGGTCATATCCTATACAGATGATCTAGGAGTTGAGGCAGTGATAGCAGGGGTCAGGAGACGCATTTCTATTTACACCATCACCACTATGCATCTTAAGAGGTGTGTGCGACGGGGTTGTCAAATGTTTGCTCTCATAGTTAGTGACCGATTAGAAGATGGGTCTAGTGGACCATCACTAGATGACCATCCCATTTGTAGAGAGTTTTTAATGTCCTTCGAGGGGAGCTACAGGTTACCGCCCCACGAGAGAGAGATTTTCATATAGATTTGGTTCGGTAGTAGAGCCTATCTCACGAGCACCTTATCGATGACTACCCCCAAACTCTTCGAACTCAAGTTACAGGTTGAGGGCCTTCTTGAGAAAGGCCTAATTCATCCTAGTGTATCCCCTTGGGGTGGACTGTGATCTTTGTAAAGAAGAAGGATAGATCCTTGGGGTTGTGTATTGATTACCACCAAAACTTAACAAAGTAACGATCAAGAATCGTTATCCACTTCCATGCATTGATTATTTGTTTGATCAGATGAAGGGAGCCACAAGTTTCTCTAAGATAGACCTTTAGTCAGGATACCATTAGTTACAGATTTCAGAGGTGGAAATTCATAAGATTGCCTTCCGTATTTGAGATATGGTCACTATGAGTTCAGATTGTACCTTTTGGTTTGACGAATGCCACTGCAGTGTTTATGACTTTGATGAATGGGGTATTTAGGACCTTCTTAGATCACTTTGTGCTCATCTTCCTTGATGAAATTTTAATTTACTCATGTATGTGTGAAGAAAACGAGGGGAACCTTTGCTGGTTCTTGGTGTGTTTGAGAGAAACAACTTTACGGGAACTTGGAGAAGTGTGCATTCTTTTAGATAGAGGTGCAATATTTGGGTCATATAATATCTGGGAAAGTTATTGATGTCGATCCTTCTAAGATTAGAGATATTATGGATTGACCAACAACCACTACTATGACCGAGGTGCATAGATTCATGGGATTAGTAAGTTACAACAGAATATTTGTTCAGGACTTCTCTCAAATTGTGAACCCATCACTTCTCTTTAGCGGAAAGGGAAGAAGTTTTTTAGATCAGACAGTGCAAGTAGGCCTTCAGGACACGGAAGGAATGTCTCACTACAACACATATTCTTGTAGTGTTGGATCCACAGGTGAGTTTTACATATGCACGGATGCTTCTTTGGTAGTACTTGGAGGTGTTTTGATATAGGAGGGTAGAGTGGTGGCTTTTGAGTCTCACAAACTCAAAGATTACGATATTAATTATCCGACTTATGATCTCAAACTTGTGGCAGCTTGTGGACAAATTGGTTTGATGGAGGAACTTTTTCTTGGTCGAGATTCACACTCGAAACATCACTGAGCCTTTGCCACCTCTTCATGTAGCCCAATCTCAATGCTTGTTAGCGGCATTGGATGGAGTTGCTTTACGAGTATGATATGGAGATAGAGCATGTGAAAGGGAAGGAGAATTTTTTACAGATGCTCTTAGTATACGGAGGCATGTGGTATGGCCACCACGGTGAACACAGATTTGTGGAGCGGATTCACAACAGCTTCCTCATGACATCTTCTACATTTCATCCGAGCATAGATCGAGTCTCGAGATACCCCTTTAAGGTAATTTCCATGAGTTTTCTTTAGTGGAAGATGGCCTTCTCAGGCACAGAGGTCAGATTTATGTTCCAAAAGATGGAGGCTTGAGGTAGGACATTTTGACCGAGGCACATCGTGCACCCTATTCATCCCATCTTGGGGTTAAGAAGATACACGCTACCTTAATATAGTTATATCACCGGAGAGGACTTTGTAGAGATGTGGCTCAATTTGTATCACACTGTTTACATTGCCGTAAAGTGAATGTAGAGCATCAACATCCAATTGGACTTATCTTTCCTCATGCGATACCAAAATGGAAGTGGGACACCATTTCCATGGACTTCATTATTGGGGCTACCGATGTCAAGATATCACCACAATGCTATCATGGTCGTGATGGATTAATTGATAATTTTTTCTCACTTTTCTCTCGATGAAGACCAATTATACATCTAGTGTGGTGGCACGAGTTTATCTGGATGATATCATTAGGTTGCATGGGATTCTATGGAAGATCATTTGTGACCATGATCCTTTGTATAATTCCCATTTTGGACCACCATCCAACATGCCCTTGGGACAAGGATAAACTTCAAAGACAACATATCACCCGAGAAAGATGAATAAACCGAGTGGGTGAATTAGATTTTAGTGGACATGCTTAGGATGTATGTGATGGATCTTCACGTGAGATGAGAAGAGTACTTGTACTTGGTGGAGTTTACCTAAAAAATGGTTTTTAGAGTTCTATAGGCATGGATCCTTTCTAGGACTTGTATGGCGGTGAGTGAGGACACCTCTTACGTGGGACAAAGTTAGATGATAGGGTTTCTATTGGACCAACTTTTTTGTAGGATATGGAGCAGTAGGTGGTTATGATCAAGCAAGGAATGTAGGAGGTATAGAAAAGGTAGAATAAGTACGTTGACCAGCATAGAACGATCATAGTTTTGATGTGGCATGAAGGTGTTCCTTCTTGTTAGGCCACACAAGATCCCTATCCATTATGGAGAAGGTTTGTAAGTTATCTCCTAGATTCATGGGTCCTTTTGAGATCTTGGAGCATATCATCCGTTCGGTCTACCATCTAGCATCGCCACCTAGCTTGTCTCATGTAAATATGTTTTTCATGTTTTAGTTCTTAGGAGATATGTTGTATTGTCATCACCAATCTGGCACTATGATAATTTTCTACGGTGAACTCCTCGTGCTATGATTATTTACTAATACACAACTTTTAGTTTGGTAGATGGAATCTGAAAACAAAAATAAACATAACACAAGAATACCATAGACTATGATAAGAATGAATGATGATAAATCTGAAATATAATGTAAATTATAATATCAACATGAAATTTTTACAATCTCACCCATGAGGTACTTCAAGTGTTACTGACTTCACTTTCCTTCCAATAATAACTATGGGAGAAACTTCACAATTACACCTCTTAATGGATTCTTTAACACACCTTCAAAATGATGGCTTCCTTTACACACTTACTTATACAATATTTCTCACTACTTCCTTCTATGCTAAATGAGGGGGTGGCCTCTCTATTTATAGGACTTCCAGCTTATCCATCTTATCTCTAAGATAGGATAAGAAATCTACTCGATGAATCATATTCCATACCTTAACTCTTATCTCGTACATGTAAGATTATCTTTTAAGATAAGATAAACCTTATCATTTCACATGGGTTCCACATTTTAGACTTTTACAAATAAAATACACAAAATATTTATGACCTCACTCCTTGTCCTTATTACCAATATAATATTTCTAATTCCTAATCATGTAGACCCTACTTCTCTACTTACCCTAACTTTGACATTTTAACATTACCGGACCACTTACGACAAATATTTACTTTTTACCACAACATTCCTATTGTACTTTTGACTATTACCGTACTATACATTATTGGCGGCATCAGCATGGCAACGCCGTTATCTTCTATCGACGCTACTACTAATTATACTTAACAACATCCTATTCCTAATACATACATTAATGAAATAGAAATTACAGAGGAAAATTTTAGTGTCGACATCTTCCCCCTTCCTAGCTTCTACTCCATCCTAGAGTAGACTATTCCGGTGCTTGGAAAATCTTTAACTTGTCGTGGTTGACCCATTTTGTAATGGGAGTGCCATCCAATTCCTCTAGTCGGTATGTACCATTTTCATGCACAACTGCTATTTTGTAGGGCCCCATCCATTTTGGAAGAAATTTTCTCTGTCTTTTTTTTTGTATCTGGAATCATATACTAGAACCAAGTCATTCACATGAAATGGAGACCAATGGATCTTTTGATCAAAGTATTCCTTCTACTTCATTTTCTTCTTATAGCTTGTATCCTTCGCTATTTCCCTCATTTCCTCTAGCAAATGAAGATGTACCAACCTTTCTTTTACTGAATCACTTTCATCCATCCTTTCATTTTTCATAACTCTCACAATGGGAATATCAAACTCAATAGGAAGAACTGGATCAATGCCATAAGCCAACTGAAATGGGGAGTATCCTGTTGCTGACTTTGATGTTGCCCTATATGCCCACAATGCTGCATGAATCCTTTTATCCCACTTATGTACCTGCAAGGCTGCATCTTTTGCTAGAATTTGACACAACACAAAATTTGTTCATTCCACCTGTCCATTTGTGCTTGGCTTGTATGTTGTTTCCTTCCTGTGCTTAATAGAAAACTTATTGACTAGGGCTTCTACCACCTCATTAATGAAGTGGCTTCCTTGATCTGTTACAATTTCTAATGGACAACCAAATTTGGTGACAATGTGTTCATATATGAACCTTGCCACTTCATCCATGGAAGTTGTTTTCAATGGCCTAGCTTCAACCCACTTGGTTAAATAATCTGTGGCAACTACAATATACTTATTTTGGCGTGGGGTAGTTGGAAGTGGACCTACAATGTTATTCCCACTTTTCAAAAGGGACCAAGTGGAAGAATAGGGCATAATGGAGCTGATGAAGTCTTACGGTTACCATGTGTTTGACAAATATCACATGTCTTACAATAATTATAACAATCTCTAAAAAGAGTGGGCCAGTGATAACCTGTATCCAAGATCCTTCTTGCTGTAAGTTGTCTAGAGAAGTGCCCTCCACATGTACCATTATGGAATTCTTCTATCAGCTCCTTCCCTTGATCACATCCAACTTCCTCTCTCAGACTATCCATCAAGTCCTATTCGAAATAATACTCCATGCAGAAATAGAATATGGACGACTAGCTTGAGTAATCTTCCTCTTAGTCTTTGCATTGGCACCATCAGAAACTTGAATTCATTCAGATAATTCCAAATATCTATGTATTCACTAGGGATTGTGTCAAGGGATAACAATGTTGCATCTGGGAAATCATCATCATCACAAGATGAACCTAAACCATCATAGGCTCGAGAGAGTGCATCTGCATTGACATGCTTCTTTCCTGGCCTATCTATAATATCAAATTCAAATTTTTGTAGCAAAATTATCCATCTTTCTATCCTCCCTGATGGGTTAGGCTTATTTACAATATATTTTAGAGCCTGATGATCTGTTACAACTATAAATTTCTACCCTAGCAAGTAATTTCTAAACTTCTTTACAACAAAAATGATAGCTAGAGCCTCTTTTTTTACAGTATAATTTACCTCAGCACTACTCATTTTTCTGCTCCCAAAGTAAATTGGATGATCATTCCCATTTTCATCCTTTGGCTCAAAGTACTTCCTAGTGTTGCATCTGAGGCATTAGTATACACAATGAATGGCTTGCTCCAATCTAGATTCTTTAAAATAGGTGAAGACACTAGGGCTTCCTTCAGTTGTTCAAAAGCTTCATGCACCTTATTTCCTGGTTCATAAGTAACATCCTTCTTCAAGAACTGGGTTAGTGGTTGTGTAATCTTTGAGAAATTCTTGATGAACCTTCTATAGTAACCCACATGGCCTAAAAATGATCTCAACTTACTTCTATTCATAGGAAATGGTAACTCTTTGATTTTTGAAACTTTATCAGAATCAGTACTAATACCATCTCTAGATACAACATGCCCTAAAAAAATGCCTTTAGAACATCCAAAGACACACTTTGTAGGGTTTAGTGAGGCTTGTGCTTCATCTAACCTTTGAAATTTTGTCTCCATCTGGTGCAGGTGGTCCATCTTGCTCCCATAGATGCAAAAATCATCTAGAAATACTCTAATGAAGTTCCCAATGTAGGGTTCAAACACCCTATTCATCAAACGCTGGAACATTTCAGAGCATTACACAACCCAAAAGGCATAACTCTATAAGAAAACGTTCCCCAAGGAGTGGTGAATGTGGTCTTTAGCTGATCTTTCTCCGCTATATGAACTTGGTTGTATCCGCTATATCCATCAACAAAACTATAACACTCTGCCAGCTACTTTGTCCAAGATCTGATATGAGAATGGAAGAGGGTAATGATCCTTCTTTGTTGCCTTATTGAGCTTCCTATAATCAACACAAATGCATAGCTTCCCATTATTTTTTATTGAGATCACAATGGGAGAAACCCATTCTGAATTCTCCACAACAAATATGAATCCTGCATCAAGCAACTTATCTATTTCTTCTTTTATAGTCTTAGAAAAATTAGGATTCATTCTATATGGCATTTACTTTATGGGCTTAGCACCATCTACCAGCTCAATAGAATGTTCTACCCAACTTACTTGATGGAGTTCCTTGTAATCAAAAGTGAATAGGTGTATGTACCTTTGAAAGAGCTGGAGGTAGGATTCCTTCTCACTCTCCATCACAACATCACCAATCTTTATTTGTTGAGAGATGATCATCAATTTCTTCTTCAGATAATTTTATGGGTTCATGAGTCGGTGTGACTAGAAGGATATCCATGACCGAAACATCAACCTCACTTTCTTCATCTTCTGTGTCCACTTCATTGGTACTAGAGTAATCAGAGGATGTCCAATCATCATTTTCATCACTTGAATCCATAGGTTCTGTCTTATGATGTCGAGGGATCACGTTTATCTTCACCCTCTCTCTACCACATCCAAGTGTCATGAAGCCTTCATTCCAATAGTTTCTTGCATGAACTCTCCTTAGCCATGGTCTTCCCAACAACATTGGGTATGCAACAGTACCATTTTTCATCACCTGAAAGTCTACCACACATACAACACCCATAACAGATATTGCCACATTTGAAACTACACCTTCTGGTTTAGTTTTTCCCTTATTTAATGACTTTAACATAAGTGTTGAGGGGCGATCAATTTTTAAACCCAACATATTCATTACAGACTCGGTCATTACATTAACTGCAGCACCTCCATCAACTAAGACATCATGAATTGAAATACCATTACATAATACCTCAACTTGTGGAGCATAGGGATCCGCCTCTGCCTCCAAAATAGGGACCTCAACCTCCTTCCTTCGTCGAGCATTGAGTCCACTTCACAACTCCCGCCTCTTCTCAGAAGACATAGCCAAGAGTTGACCATATGTAATATTTCACAGCCTTTGGACAGATCTTCTAAGATGGAGTATGGTCCTTGTCCTGTGAAATCAAAAAATCATGCACACCCAACTTTCTTCTCCTATGTTTCTTACTAGTTTCTCCTTTCATCTTCTTAGGATCATTTCCATCTTGGTTATCTTTTTCTTTCTTTCTTTTTGTTACAAACACATCTACTTCATTATTTATGCTCTTATCTACTACATCAAAATAATTCACAGTGTGCTTTTCCTTTATCATTATCTCTTTTACCAGATGTAGAAGCTCTATCTTGGACAATTATACTTATAATGACCTTTTTATAACAACCATAACATACAACTTCAAAATATTTCTTTTTGGACCTCTATCTCTCCTCCGAGAACTAAATTCTTTTCCTTGAAGAAGATTAATAGTTAACTCACCCATCTTTCTGAGAAAAAATCTTCATACAAAAGAGATGTACTAGGAGAAAGATTTGTGCTCACCGAGAGTGGTTGTGGATTCTGGACCAAAGGTGTTGGTGTAGGCTCTACTTTAGCAACAATTTCTTTGGGCTCCTCTTCCATGCTTTCTTCTTTCCTTCTTACAATCTCCTTTTCTTGTTCAATGGTAGCTGGGTGGTCATACTTCACTCATTGTCTAATCTCTAGCTTCATCCCAAGAATGAAGTGCTTACAGAGGAGATTATCCATGCCATTCATCAACCCATCTACTAATCCTTCCTTCCGGATCTAGGCATCGAGCTTCCTCCTTAGCTCTAGAACACGAGCATGATAATCCCTTATCTTCTCCTTCTCTCCTTGGGATAGCTTTGTGATATCGATCATGAGATCTACATATTTCTATTGTTCACCAAATTCTTCAAGAAAACTTTCAGTTAATAAATCCCATGAATTTTTCACATTATCACCTAGTGTTTCAAACCACCTAAGGGCTGAACCATCCAAAAAGGTAGGAAAAAATTCAGTCCATTGTTCTCCTTTCTTATGAGGCCATTACAAATACAAGATCGTTTAAACTCTTAAATGAAAGAGGAAGCATCTTCATTAGATTGGGCTAAAAAAATAGGAATCTTCCCCATTTTCAAAAGTAACCACAAGTGAAATACCAACCCACAAGTACAATCAACAAGAATTATGTGCACAAATAATTGGAATCACTATAATAGAAAGTGACTTTACACCTTTCTACAGTAAAATAGAAATGACCATGGTAAACTATGGTAAAACTTGACTTACTGTGGTAAAAATGACTTTACTATGGTAAACACTATTCACGGTAAAAAGTGAAGTTAATGGTAAATACTATTCACGGTAAAAAGTGACTTTACTGCGGTAAATACTATTCACGATAAAAAGTGACTTTACCATGATAACTACTATGCACAGTAAAAACAAGGTTACCCTCCAAATGTTTTTTGACTAAGTGGGAATATCTCTCAAGAAAATCCACCAATAAGGAATGGTCCCAGCAATGGAACCAAAATGTCATCACCAATCAGGCACTATGATAATTATTTACCGAGAACTCCTCGTTCTATGATTATTTACTAATGCACAAATTTTAGTTTGGTGGATGGAATCTGGAAACACAACAACAAACATAACACAAGAATACCATAGACTATGATAAGAAGGAATGATGATAAATTTGAAATATAAGTGTAAATTATAATATCAACATGAAATTGTTACAATCTCACCCATGAGGTACTTTAAGTGTTATTGACTTCACTTGCCTTCCAACAATAACTATGGGAGAAACTTCACAATTACACCTCTTAATGGCTTCTTTAACACACCTTCAAAATGATGGCTTTCTTTACACACTTAATTATACAATATTTCTCACTACTTATTCTATGCTAAATGAGGGGGGTGGCCTCTCTATTTATAGAAATTTCAGGCTTATCCACCTTATCTCTAAGATAGGATAAGAAATCTACTCGATCAATCATATTCCATACCTTAAACTCTTATTGTACATGTAAGCTTATCTTTTAAGATAAGATAAACCTTATCATTTCACATGGGTTCCACATTTTTAGACTTTTTACAAATAAAATACACAAAATATTTATGACCTCACTCCTTGTCCTTATTACCAATATAATATTTCTAATTCCTAATCATGTAGACCCTACTTCTCTACTTGACATTTTAACATTACCGGACCACTTACAACAAATATTTACTTTTTACCACAACATTCCTATTGTACTTTTGACTATTACCATACTATACATTATTGGCAAAGCATCGCATAAAGAATGCCGTTATCTTCTATCGGACGCTACTACTAATCATACTAAAAACATCCTATTCCTAATACATACATTAATGAAATAGAAATTACGGAGGAAAATTTTAGTGTCGATGAAAAGATATCCTTATCATGTGCTAGATTAGACATCATTTTAGGTGCAGGATCAAGGGTAGGTGATGGTGGATCCTGCGTTCGCTTTATAGATCACAGGACCTTGGGCCTTTGAGGCAAAGAGATTGATTAGGCTCGGGTGCAAAGTGGGACAGATATGATGAGACTTCAGCTACTTCAGACCTACTTGGGTTTTTTTTCGAGTTATTTCACATCTATTCTAGTGACTTCTAGGAGGAAATCGAGTCTAAGGGGGGGGTTGTAGTGGCCGCTTTACTTTGAAACCTTGTGATATTGATCTGATATTGCTAAATATAATATGGACATTGTTATAGTTAAATTTAACATGATGATAGATGTTAAATCATGGTTTATTGGGGACTTTGATTTATATATGGTGCATGAAGATTATTAGAGACAATTTCGATATTGATGTTGATATATTGTTTAACATGGATACATTATGGATGTTTTCGAAATTGTGATATTTGGATATTTTTAGTAGACCTAGAAAATGAGAATTGAATTAAAATTGGTGATGATATAGTTGTCGATTAAATTGTAAGTGATATTTGTTAGTTGTCTTGATGTTTGTTGAGATTGACATATATGTCGATGATTTTGAAATTATATTTATATTCATTTGGATGTTCTAATATGGCGATGAGGACAAATGAGGTATTTATATTTTGTAGGTTTAAAATATCATGACAAACATTGGAGGATTGGAGATCAAACACATTGGAATTCTAGATGAATTCAACAAGGTCACCATGGCAACTTGTA